>VWZW01002006.1:231312-296650 GCA_013397115.1 Edolisoma coerulescens | reverse complement strand
GCAGTGAGCACATGGCGGCGGCGAACGCCGCACCAGCGACACAGCGAGTCCGGTGGGGCGAGCGAGGCTCTCTGCCTGTGGGCAGTGAGGAAGCAACCCGGAGAGCCCCGCAGCACTGCCAGGGGCAGTGCCACGTCCCTGCGCCCCGCACACAGCAGGATTTGCCCGGGGAAGTGCGGCCACCAACTTGTGCGCCAGCAGATGCCTGCAAGCTGCCCCAGCATGGCCCTGAGCCGCGCCACTGCCGCCACTCCCACCACAGCCAGGACTCCTGTCTCCTGCGAGCCCTCCTGAGCTGATACTGTACTGAAGAAAAGACCTGGGGAGATGAGTAGTCCCTTCCTCGGGGGGGGCTGCAGCATTTGCACTGCCTTATGTGGGAGCGGCTGTGGGCTAAAAATGTCATTCTTGTAGCTAGTCCGTAAAAGTCTTGTGTTTTCATTATTCAAAATGTTAACTCAACTCTAAACCCTCACTGTTAAAACTGTTTTTTACCATATCGCCTTGTGATTTACTGCATTATTTTGTTTTTTGTAATAGATAATAATACTGATTTGTAAGGTGTCCTTTCAAGCTGAAATGACACAAAACCATTAACTTTTATATATTACATATTTTCAGTTACTGTCTGTAAGCAGAACCATTCCCTTACAATTTTAAGTTGTTTCCCAAAGTTCTGTTTAATCACTATCTCTATTCATAGAAAAATGTGTTGTTACCAGTTATTGAAGTATTTTCATTTATCCTCCTGTTCACAAAACCAGAACTTACTTAACTCAAGCAGTAAGCCAAACAAGTTCTAATGTTAAAAGTGTTTTATTTCATGCTTCTTACTTGTATAAAACAAAAAAGAGGGAATTATGGGAAGAGATGGGATGGAGTTGAGCTGCAGGCTGTGAAACATGCCTGCAGAGGCACACGGCAACACAAAAAAGCACATGGTATGTCATGGTTTAGCATAGCTTAGTTTTTAGTTGAGGAGAAATTCACCAGCTATGGAAGTGATTTTTTGTGAGGAGCTGCTGACAGCTTCCTCCAGACCCGACAAAACCAATCAGCTGGCTGGTTTGAATATTGACAACTTTCTTAAGCCACTTAAGAAAGCTGAACAGGCCTCTGTGCTCCAGGTTTAAGTATGAAAATCCCCAGGAACTCTCTCTTGCTTCTGGCTCCTGGACAAGGATCGAGGGGCCCGCACTGCCCAGCGGGGCCGGGCTGGGCCCTGCCCTGGCCCTGCTCCGGCCGGGCCGGCCCGCGGTGCGGCACAGCCGAGATCCTGCCCCCGTGGAGTTCCACCTGCAGCAGCCAGGCAAGGTGGGGGGGAGCTATGGACCCGCGGCGTGCTGCTGCTGAGTCCGGGGCAGGCCGCTGAGATCTCGGCCGCTCCTGCTCCGCTGGAGGCCTGGCGCACCCCCCCAGTGCGGCCGCCGAAATGGAATCCTGCAGCTTGGCAGCTCCGGCCCTGCCCGGCAGAGATCACCGCCCGACAGCGAGAGGCAAACTCCAGCTGCAAGGCCCGGGTAGGAGGAACCCCTTCAGCGCTGTAAGAGTCTCCAGAGCAGATGAAACTTGCAAATATCAATCCTCTCCCGAGTCAAAAGAAAGGGAAGGGTGAAGGCATGTAAAGAAAACACCACAGAGACACCAAAGTCAGTGGAGAAGGAAGAGCTGAAACCCAGAGAGAGGAGAAAGAGGAGATGCTTTAAACCTAGAAGCTGAAATTCTTTTGTAAAGCTGTGGTGATGGACTAATACCCTGTCATTTCATAAAAAGCATTTTTTGGGGTGGTAGAGCCTTCAGACTGTGACTATAAGCAAAAGATCCTGTGCTGAAGCAAGCAAATGTTGAAGTAGCTGTGATGTAATGAGAAGCTTGAACAGAGAGTGATGATGAGTCTTGCCCCCAGAGAAGATGAAGACCTCTGTTCCCAGAGATGAAGATGATCCCAGAGATAAATGAAGAGAACCTTTGCTTCTGAACGGCTCATCCTTAAAATGGTACCCCATTGGCTAAAGATTGAACCCTCGAAAACAGTTGTGGGAAAAGCTGTAAGTCGAGGGAAGGGACTTTTCACACTGCGAGCAGAGAACCATTCCCGGGCAGCTGATTCGCTGTGACATTGAAGCCACGAGAGAACTGTTTCTTGTGGAGGAGTCACCATGGCTGGCAAAAGACACTCCTCTCCCTAATTGTACTGAAGAAATACTATTATTGAGGTGGTAAACTGATTGAAAAATTCCAAGTTTTGTCCCTTTATGTTGTCAGTGGGAAAAGAGGGAAGAAGTGGGGGGAGGAGAAATGTTCTGAAGGTTGATTCTGACTTTTTTTTTCTTTAGTTTTTTCAGTAAAGTGTTCTTTATATACTTTAAAAGCTTGGGCCTGCTTTGCTTTCTCCTGATCTTTCTCTCACAGAAGGAAAATAAGTAAACGATGGATTGCGAACAAAACCATGACATGGTAACACAAAGACGCTTGTCTCCACCTGATCTTGGGGGGAGAAGATACCACACGGCTGACCCCTGCAGAGAGCAGCCTGCCAGAAGCTGACAGAAGTGTGAACAGCGCATGATCACCCCACAGAAGGACATTCAGAAAGTGCATTGCTGATGTGGCACTGTGTGATAGGTCACTTAGTGAAAATTGCCATGTTAGGAAATACTGTGTCTTTAAGAAATGTATAAAACCAGCTCGTTTCCTTTGAATAAACGATCCAGGTTCCCCATGAAGCCAAGTCCATGTTTCAATTGCTGACAAAGAAGCTGTGTGCATTTTTACCTCTGTCACATATTCTGAAATCTACTCTTCTGTAGTGCTGATTTACACAGGATTTGTAGCAGTGTTAAAAAAAATTCACAAAGAGGTTAAGTAACAGAGCTATTGGCAAAGCACATTTGTGTGTATGTATAATATTTGGTATAAATTATTCATGTAAAGGATAATCTTTGTTTTCAGAGTAACTTCAAATGTATATTATAATTACCTTTTATATTTGATTAAAGCCAGCAATTGAATGGTATGCTACAGAAAAATAATGTAATTGTAGAACAATCCATTACATTTCACCAATTTTACTGACTATGCCAATGCTATTTTTTCAACAATAGAAGTAGAACACAGTATATTATCTGCTGAAGATAAAAATTCAGAGGCTAAGGTAAGTCTCCTGACAATACTGCCAAACAGGAAAAATGGATGGTGTCTAAGAAATGCTAGAGAAGTTAGTAAGTTTTAAATCAGATGTTAGTTGATATATTCAGTGATCATTGAAAAAAAAAAAAGTAAAAGAAAAGCAATGTTTCTCTTTATTTAGTAAGTAAACAAAAGGAACAAACAGGCTACTCAACATATGCATAAAGTATTGTGCTGAGACATCTGGATTTTGTTTGGATATGTAATTGACTAAAGATTTCAAATATAAGTAAAGATCCTCTTTTATTTTCCTTTATATTGAATGAGATATGACCAAATTAATCACTAAAACTTACATGACACTCTCATTCTCTTCTTTTCTATAAGGACACTATATTTTAATTAAATTCTCTGTCAGTTGAAATAGCAAGAATATGGTGAAAAAATACTGTCATCTGAGTTGTTTATTTCAGATGCTTAATTTTGAGTGATTGCCTTATATGTTTGTCATTTGAAAAGTATTGTGTTACCTGGCTTACTGAATGCAAAGTCTCCATTTAAAAAAAATAATTATGTAATGTAATAATGACTGAGGAGGAGGTCTCAATACGTTACTTTTTTTTGGTCATGAGACAGTGTGAAATACATTGTGTTTTCAGCAACATTTAACTTAAAATGTCAATGTTTCTCATTTAAATTATTAATCTCAAGTGAGATGTGCTAATCAACAAGGTGGTATTCCAAATGCCACCAAAATTAGTCATTTTGAGCAAATACATTTGACATTGAATCTGAGATAGGTCAAAAAAGATGCCCCTGGTCAGTTTCTGTGTTTTATTGGGAGGGTTCTTTAGATGCAGCAGCACTGATTATAGCAAAAGCAGGTCATATAGGCCAAGGTCAATAATTTACCATGGGGGTGTATTTAACATAATCTTACCTGTCTTTCTCTTGATAAAAAAGAGTATTTTATTCATTGGTGTGCATACATTTTTGATTAGAAAATACCAGTTTTCCCTCCTGTCAGACAGAAAAAAATACCAGTTTGGAAATTCAATCTACTTTATATCTCATTTCTTTCAAGAGCTGGCATCATTTCACAGAAAAGGTTCACTTAAATTTTAAGGCTTCTTGAAAATCCAACAAGCCAATTGCATCAAAGTATCATACAATTTACATTTGATTTGTATGCTGAAGCTGCCTGCATGAAGGTCCCAAATTCAGAAAGTTGTCTGATGCACTGCCATCAGCTGGTAAGTGCAGAGGGGTAGCACTGCGGTGCCATTGGAAGCTGTACAGAAGGACAGAGAGGTGGATGCTTAGTTAAGATTTTTGAGTGAGCTTCTATATAGTTGCAGGTTTTTTGTTACCTAGAAGTTTAGCTAATATGAACCCAATGGGCCTGGCCATGCATTGGAATTGCTGAGGTCTGCTCACATTTCTGGCAGAAACCTGCCCTGCTAGAGACCACTTGATCTTGCTGTATCCTTTGTCTTTGCTCACCTTTTTATGCTATAGATTTTGTACATTTCCTAAGGCAATAGAATCTTGATCTTCAAAGGGCTTCTTAAAAAGTAAAGAGCACAAAGTAACTGAGCATTAAAATATTCATCTTGCGTAGAAGTCCTAAGAATTCACTGATCCAAAGCCAAGTGTACAGTTGTCTACCTCACACTGAAGTGAGAGGAAAAATATATTTTACCTGGAGTATTATTTTTGTGGTTAAGTATAAATTTAGACAGCTGGCCCAAAGTCCTTCCTCCTGATCATGGTAACTAACATTACACATGATTTGGTAAGTTAAACAGCTTTTGCCTTGTAGTATTCAGAAACAGTGAATATCATAGTTAATTTTAAGAAGACACTTGAACTATACATTTCTGTGTTCTTTCCTTGCCACTGAGCAAAGAAGGAAAACAAAAAAAAAAACTCCAAAAAAACCAAAAAAAAAAACCCCAAAACAAAAAACCTCCACAGTGTTCTAAGTTGTTTGTTAACAGATTTATACAGAAAACTTTTCCCTTATTGCAAAATGCTTGAGGAAATCTATTAAATTTTAGGAAATAAAAAAGTCAGTGCTCACAATTGCATTTGCTGCTAAGGTATGCATTTGCTAGTTTAGGGGAAAACCCTAAATTTATCCAGTTTTGTCTAAAATCTTGCAGGTTTTTATTTACCCATTAAGTAGAGTATGGAGAACAGAGTGAAGAAACAATGATATACAGTGATTTTAATCACCAGAATGTTCTCTCTTCAGCTTGAATTTACCAAAAGTGCCTTTTCTGTTCTAAAACTCCAGTTTTAACTTACAAACTTGCTTCAACAATTGCACAGTATGGATTGAAATCTACTTTCAGTGAACACATCTGTTATATCTGTGAAACTACACGAGCATGGTTTTAAGGGAATTTTGTTTAGATTTAACCTAGAAACTCACAATAAATCTTCCCAGGATGCTCTCATTCTCTCACCCCTGCATGACTGGTCTTTCCATTTTCTACATCAAGGAACCTTTTGGAGCATGGCTACTCTATAAGTTATCATTTAAGTATTTTTAATGATATGTACATTTCTTTATAGTTCCATTAGTCAGGTACATTTGAAATTGTGACTGAAAGTTTGCATACTTATTGCTGTCTTAAAAAATACTAATTTAAGTTACATAGACTTTTTGTAAAATGAAGTTATGACAATATATAAGATAGTTACTGGTGCCTAGTTGGGAGGTAAAAGCACACTACAGATTACAAGATAAAGAATAGAAATCCCTTCATAAGAAACAGAGGATTCAAAGGAGAGGGAATTAAAAAAATCGTAAAATATTCAAATTTGGAATGGCGCATTTTCATAAATGCTGTGTGAAGAAACATCACCCATCCCTCCTGCCTCTGAAGTTTTCTGTCTTAGAGACCTACCTGGTGCCCTAGATCTTGCTCTTAGGAGATTAGGAATTGTGAAGGTTGCCCTTATGAATGTCTGTTTCACCAAGGTTGCTCTCCTTCTTATTACTATATTTCATAATCAATGAATCAAACTGCAAGTGGAAGACAAAGTAATCATCTTATGCTATCTGTTTTGTTATGTTTTGTTTTTTTTTTCTTCTGCAAAACAAAGACATCCATGAAATTTAAAATATTTTCACTATTTTCTCATTATAAGAAGTGGAACTAATATGCATCTTCAGTTCATGTAGAATTGTGTAATCTTGAGCTGGAATAATGAGGAAACTACCTTGAGAGTGATGCTTAAAAGTTGATAATATGCAGCCCTTGTATTCAAAGTATGTTTTAAACAGGATAAATACCAATTTGTAAATATCTGTCCCATTGAATTTAAAGTTAACAAGTTAAGATGAAAGCATTTTCCACAAACAATGCATACTAGATGTCTACAATGCAGCTAACACTCAACTTAATGTCTGTCCTTTATTTGCAGTTGAAAGCATACAAAACATGGAGAAGAAGGTGGTTTGATGTATAATTTTCTTTCAATAACTGCCAGGGAATTATTCATAATCATATATATAGTAGTTCTGAAGAGTTGGTTTTTTACTTAAGTTTAGTTGACTTTTGGAGTGCAGCTTAAAGCATTTATGCTCTAGACAGGCTCCCAGGTGCATATTTGATGTCTGTGCTAGCTAATACAGCCAGCAATTCAAAGTGATGGTTTCTGAATTACTTTATTTGGGGAACAAGAGAAGGGGGAATGTTTTTTGTTTAATTGCATGTTTTGAATTCATAAGACATAGCACGTTCTTTCATGAGGAATGTCAAACAGAAGTAGTTATTTCCTTAATTATTCTCCAAGGCCCTACATTTGTTCTCTTGGACAGCTTTCTAGAAAACTTCTGCCTTCTGGCTCCTGGAGTTCCCAGTATTCAGAGAGAATATGAGCCTTGCTGTATCCTTTGCTACCTCAGAGACTGTTGGTTTTGTCTCATTCTTCTGTAAAGCTGTGTGAAACTGGCATACATAGTGTACACAAAGATCGTAGTAGAGACTTTAAAACAATACAGTTTAATGTTAATTTATTTATTTAATATGGGGTTTGTTGGTTAGGATATTTTTTTTACAATTTGGTTGCTAGGCCTGAAAATCTTTTTTTCCATGGCAATGAGAGAAAGCCCCACACCTAATCCTAAATCTAGGTTTTATTTTAGAAACTAAAACCACAGAAAATGGTGTATTCATAAATGCATTCACTGGATGTGGTTGCATTTGGCAACACTGACGGATTTCTGGCCCCAAATTACCAGGCTTCTTCAATCCCATCTCATACATCTCATACACAGTGGGTGAGGGTTGCTGGTGTGTACCCAGTGTCTGAGCAGCAGATTTAGCTCTGAATAATATGTTTGGCATTGCTTACTCAGAGATAACGTTCAAGGCATTAAGAGAGGGTGAGATTCTCAGGGCCGTGGTTTGAATTCTTGCAAGGACTATATAAATGACCTTTGTGTAGTTAAAGTGCATGAAAAAGGAAGATGTGATATTCTTTAAGAACTGCTTACTCAGATAATCCCACATTTGACTCATCCAGACTATCACCAAGTATATTGTATTTCAAGAGCAGCTTCAGGTTCTTGGACATACCTGGGCACATGTCAGCTTGGTGAGGCACGTTTGCCTTCAGCAGTGTGCTTATGCTGTAATTGGGGGTGGAAAGGAGCACCATTACTGGTCTGCACTGGATGGAGGATCACATACTTCTTGCTACTACTCCAGCTTTTTCAGGGGACAAAGAGAAACTTGTGGAGGAAAGGGGAACCTGAATGAGAACCTGTGAGATGTGTGACTGCCTCTGATTACATCCTGCTCTCTGCCCTCCTAAGTGCCCGTATTCAGAAACCTGAGCAGGGAAGTTTTTCTGGTTTTGAGATGTGAGAAGGTTTTTCTTTCATGTGCTCTTCTGCCATCCTCAGCTGGGTTTCTGTCATGTACATAAAGCTAGCATAAACTTGAAAGCTGATAATATGAATTGATTACTGTAATAAAGTACAACTTCTGAAGTACTCTACAAACATCCCCTGACAAGTCATCTCTTTGCTATCATCCTTTGTTAATAACAGAGATGCCCCTTGCTACCTAGATTGCATGCAAAGCTGAAACAATGTTTTTAAACTGCTACTGACCCAGCCAGCTTTACATCCTCCGTCACTGTGGCCTCTTTTGTACTCCACAGGGTTAAGCTCAGTGCCTTACTGGCGATAGCACAGTGAAATGCACATAATCTTTTTTCAACCATCAGTCGACATTTAGTCAACAACTAAATGCTAAATGAAGCTTTTCATGACAAATGTATTTCTAGCTCATTATGACAATAAAAGGCATAATATTCGTAACTCAGCCTATTAAAAACCTACGCCGTGCAGCTTTGTGTGCATGAAATTTTAACTGGTACATTTCAGAGTATCAGAATTACTTACGCAAAAAGATATGGATATGAGCTGACAGATGTGTCCGTTAATGTTTATGAATTCATGGTAACTGACTGAATGTTACTGTTTAATGACTTAAGGCCTTACTCTGGTGGAATATGCACATCATGTGTGTGTAATTCCATCACAGATATGGTAGAACACCACTGCTTATGTTACATAAATACTATTTCAACAGGATTTGTTCTTACTATCTGAAAACTTCATAAGAATCTGAGGATTCATGTTCAGTGGAGCAAAGGGTGGTTTCAGTGTCTGTGTGGAACTTTCCCAATGGCTAAAGTTGTAATTGTTTATCAGTATTCTATTCAGAAATATTGCAAAACTTGTCCTGTGAGCCTGACATTGCTCCATCTTTCACTCTTTTATTTGGAAACATCACTCAAATTAGTCAACCTTCTGTGCCAGAGTGTCTAGTGACATTTTTCAAAGGTTATTTTGGAACACAGCTATTTCCCTCATTTCGTAGAAGCTAACCTCATCTGCAGAAAGTCAGTGAAGATTTATCTGTACAGTCTGGATTCCCAAAGGTGTTGGAAGTCTTTGACTCTGTTCATGCCAATGGTATCTACTGGAGATAATGAAAGAATCTGTGGGAATAGATTGAGCATGATGATGATGATGCATACACCACTGCCACAATTTTATGACAAATTTCTGATCTATATATGTCTGTTCAAATGATAATGCTTGTAATATTTCTTTTTCCTGGAATTCAGTTATTGCTTGAAATTGATCACAAATTAAGTTTGTTAAGAAGATGAGAGAAAGATATTTTCATGGAAAAATAAAAAGAAAACATAGAGCCCTTACTTAAGTGTCAAAGATCTAGACAAAGAATTGATTAAATTTGTTTAATACTAGTGACTCAAGTCTTATCTTTGGTATCTTATATCCTGGCACTGCTCTGTGGACATCTGATCCTTAATTGCATATTCCCAAAATGACAACTTGAAATATCTTCATGGAGCTGAAAAAGCCCATCAAGTATGGCTTGATGCAAAGCATCTCAGTGATGCTGCTTTAGTACAGCTGTGTGCAGCTCAGTGGGCAAGTGATACGAAAAGTTTTGAGTTGGGGTTTTTTTTAAATTATTATTATGTCTGGAATCTGCTTTCACACATTACATTCTGGTGGCAGACTACAGCCCTAAGCAGATGTATCAGATACAAGAATATGTCCTAGAAGGGTACATTTTCTGTGTTAGTGGATTCACACTCATGGACATATCTTCTGCAGCTCTGAAAGACCAGGATCATGGACTTGTCACTCCAGAAACAAATCAGTGGCTTTTGCTGGCTGCAGAATGCCTCCTGTTGTAGAATTGGAGCAAGCTAAAAGTGAATGAGTAGTGCGTATAGGCTCTCACATCCAAAACTAAGCAGAAAGAGCTAATGAGAAGGTCATAAACCAGTCTCTATCACTCATTCTTTTACCCTGATGGTACATCAGAGGCTGCAAAATATCAACATTTTGGTATACAGGCATCCAGCGCAGGGAACATCTTTTTCACATTCTTTTCTTAGGTTATTTAATCATCACAATCAAGTTCAGAATTAGAAAGAGGAAGAAGTAATGGCTGAAAACTAAATAACCATTCTTACAGTTTTTTATGCACATAGTTTGAATCATCAGCTCTAGACATTTAAACTGAGACACATTAAACTGGTTAATGTGCAGAATGATAACTAAACATCTGACCACCTGGTTGATTAGCATTTAGAAAGAAATTGTACAGTTGAGAAATAGAAACCAATTACAGACCTTAAGAAAGAACACAAAAGTCACATATCTTGTAAATATGAAACTGAGGAACTTAATAAAAATCATTTTTGCCAGCTGTTTCCAGATTTGCTAAATCAAAGTAGATGGGTTTTAAAAGCCATTTAGCAGATGGAAGGAAAATGTTCACATTTCCTAAAGTGTTAATGAAATTTAGTAATGGCAAAATTGGAAGAAACAAAAAATAGAAACAATGGTTATGCGACACCAGCAGCTGTCACAGTAAGATACTGAAATATAAAAAAAACCCCAATCCCCCAAAAAACAACAGGTTACCTTTCCTCTTTTCTTAATAAAACAGCGGCAAAAGGAAAAGAAAAAAATTGAAAATGTTTTTTCTTTTTCTAATCTTGCTAATGAGTGCCATTTTTTATTAGTCGGTGGTTATAAGGCAGCACAACTAGCTCATAAATACACTACAACTGAGACTGGTAATGATTCAAATGATAGTCATAAATCCATTCAAATTGATACTTTGGGCATTGATAAAGAAGGCCAACAGCCCGAAACATTTTAAGTGTTCATTTCAAAAGTTTTGGCACAAAGAACTTTATTTCCCTACAGGGATCGTCGTGCAGTTCTTAGAAGCTTTATGTACTTACCTGTAAGATTCAGACAATGAGGCAAAGAGAAACAACATTTCTGAAGCATAGTAGCAGAATCTAAGGAGTAGTAGAGCTGCTTATTAAGAGGCTAAATATTATTCCCATCTTTATCCACAGAAATAAACATCCTAAAGAAAAAAAATTGTGTTTTACTGTGCTAGGCAGGAGAAAAGCAGAATAATGAAAGGCATCTGCATTGGCACAATAAACAGTTTCTACTTTGTGTTACCTACCAGAAAAAAAAAAAAAAATAGCTGCAGCATTAAATTAGTCTGAAATGAAGCCCATACTTCCTATAGGATAATAACAGTTCTAAATTGCTATATTTAAGTATTTTTTTAGTAAATGACGAAGTACAGATCTTTGATAATTTTATCATTTTGTCCTATTTGTTTTGTTTGATCAGCAGATGTGGAACACATGAATTTCTTATTTCTGTTTTCTGGGCACCTGCTTTATGGGTCCTTTACCTTCCTTTCTGATTTTCTACTTCAAAACCACTGACCTACACATTATGCTGGGAGTCCTTTTGACTCTCCATGCACATACTTCTTGTGATGTCACCAAATCTACCCAGCTCAGAGCAATTACTGTCCCCCAAGAACACTCATCATTATCTTAGCTGTATTTTTAGTGAAAAGTGCAAGGATGAAATATAAATAAGCAAATATAAAATGTCTGTTTTAAAGCATTGGTGAAAAATAAAAAATTGCAGATCTCTAATTTCAATACACAGACATACAGTAAACCTACTTTGCAATTTCCTCATTGCATCTCCTGCTAAATACTGACTGTCAACTCTCTGAGCTGGGATATTGCTCCCATGTAATTTGTAATGTGCCATAAATTTTGAATCATGAGTAAAACTTTAAAATTGCTAGAAAAAATTGGCATAGCTGTCCTTTTTTTTGACAAAACTATTTTTCCCATTTAAAAAATATTTCACAGAAAAATATTAATTTTAAGTAAAATTTTAATTTGAATCTTCAAAGTGTGTTGTTTGACTTGCTTCAATATTGCTGAAATTTCCCATTTTAATGAAAAATATTTGAGTTTTAATTCAGTTTCAGTTCTATGGTCTTCTAGCATAAATAAAATTGAATTGAACTGCATTCTGTCTAAACTGTTTTACACATATCAATATAAATGTTTCAAGTTTGACCTTTTTCTTTGAAATCATAATGGAAGCATGTTTTGAAATAGTAGAATTTCCTTTTGAATGAGAACTTCTGTTTCTGATTTCTTTTGTTAATATGTTAACAATATGATAGTTCAAGTAAAGTTTAATATTATTTGAGAAGTATGTGTTGGGAATTTTCAACAAAAGGTGTTACCATCTGGCAGACAAACTTGATTTTGAGGAAACTGTCTTCAGGATAGTTTCTTAGGTGAGAAAAGGCATATCGGTATTTTCAATAGCATACTGAAATCAATTTGAAATGTAAGCTTGATTTCTAGAAACTTTAACTTAGCCCTCTATCCCTTCAGAGATGTGCTGTAAATACCAGTGTGTAGGCTTCTGGTATATATCTCTCTTTTCTGCTGAAAAAGCTTTGTAAGGTGCTAGTTACATCATACAGAGACAAGCAGAATAGCTTTTGAAAGCACACTCACTTCTGCCAGATGGATATTAAAACTTTTTGACCAGCTCCCGTTCTAAAGTGACTACCTGTGATCTGTTACTACCACTGTAAATAAACTTGTATCATTAAGGGGCTCCTTAAATTTGTATCATTCTTTTTGTGTTGTTTTTGAATTTTGAGATGTCATGAGGCTTATTATTTAACTTTTTAAATTTCTATTTTAATTTGATAATGCTAAGAAAAAGCAGTAATATCTTAGTATATAAATATAAAATGGCACTTCATTCATCTGAATATTATATGGTTTTGCCATAAGTTTATGGAGTTTGGAGAATTTCCCAGATATGAATATAGACTACAATATCCCTGCACCTGACCAGGCCCTGAAGCATTAATAAAAAGTCTTATTTTTTGTGTACGTATTAGTAGCCACAGTGCTGAAAGACTCAATTATTTTAGGACAATTTGCAATTTCTACTCAGCCAGATATCCACACAAGTTTTGAAAAAGAAAGTATTTTGTGGCAGGAGTTGAGACAACTTTAGCAGAATCACTGATTCATGTTACCCAGAGAGAGTTTACCTTTATTATCAATTCAGATTTGAATGAAATATCCTGTTCTTGTATTCCTATTGACCTTTTTAATACTGCCTTACTGTCAAAGTGTCCAAAATGTTAAGATAATAAATGGTGTAATACCTCGTCCAGACTTCCTACTGTTCTACAATTATATTTGGAACACTTTTCTTTCAGCAGACTTGCAGAAATTGTTGGATTTTATTCAGCCTTAAGATAGAATTATGTAAAAATTTTGGTTGTACAACCCCTTAACATCCGTATCCTGACCTTCTCTCATCCCCCCCATCCCTGCTTTCCTGAATAACATTTTTTAAAAAAACATAATGTTTTCTCTTTATCTATACTAGAAATAGATTAAAACAAGTGTTAATTAATTCTAGAGCAAATTAATGATAAATTAAGGAGCTCCTGAGTCTTACACTCTACACTGGTACTGTGAAGGTATAATGCAAACATTAGCTTTCAAGACCAGTTCTTTGGTGATAAAGGCTTCAGAGTATTTTATCCATTCCAATCTAGATCCAGGAAAGTTAATGAAATCAGTTCATTCTGATGCATTTAGTGCTGTATAATGACAGGTATGTACTCTGAGCATAATGTATGAGGCTCTGGGGCAAGATTACTGCATTTACGACTCTCATGAAGCAATTTCATGTCGAGTACTTGTCAGTCAGCCAGGAAAGAGCTTTCCTTCACAAAAGGCTTCAGAACTGGACACCGCCTGTGGGAAGGAGTTGAGCAATATGTTGATTACGGCATTTTGCAGCTATTTGTGTACTTCAATTTAATCAAACCCAAAACCTATTCTGTAAAGATTTAGGTCTCTGTAGGTCAGGGCAGAGTGGAACAAGCTCACTTATAAATGTGCATAAGGTACTTTGTAGCAAAATCTGTAATACATTTCCATTTCAGGAGGTGATGAATAAAGTATACACGGATATGTGGTGGGTAGGATGGGAAGTATTATGCCTAATGCTGCAGCCTCAGTTTGAATGGAGCTGGGAGTAAGTAGTTGTGTAGTCACTATGGTATTATTTTACCAATGCCTGTGCTTCACTCAAAAAGCTGAAATCACAAAAAAAGTCCTGAGAGGCTATTCATTCTGGCCAGACACAAATTACTTGTTTTCTTCTTCCGGTCTTTTAGGTCAATTGCAATAACATAATTTTTGTTGTTCTCATAGTCCTGATGGCTACTCATATTTCAGGCATTTTCAGGAGAGGGCTTGCCAAGCTGTACTTTTTCTGCCTTTCAAGCTGAATGACCTCAGAAATGGAATCAATGGAGGCAGGTATTGCAGATTCTTTTGATGCACAATGAAGCACCTTAAAAGTCCTCTTAGGCTTATACATGTGCATGGATTTGTATAATTCTTCTAGAAACTTCTACAAATTTTTCTCCACTCCATTACAGGGAGCCAACACAGCTGAGGGCAGTGAATGCATTTTAGGTAGCGTCTCTTAGCAGAGGATTGAGATAAATTAAAACTAGCTGCCAAGTTCCTCAAAGGAAATAAAAAGAATAAAATCAGAGGAGGGAAAGGGAAAGGAAAGGAAAGGAAAGGAAAGGCAGCAGGTCAATTCTCTGGATACACGAAGTCATGAAATATGCTGAATTCAATACACTACCAAAGCTGAAGTTAAGAGCAATTATGTGAATGAGAAATGAAATATTTCCAAGATAAAGTTAGTCTAAATCAGTGGTCTTTTGAAATTAAAGCAAATGATGGGAAAAAAATCTCATGCAAAGTATGCTCCTCTTCTTCCAGAGAAAATCAAATTTGTGCTGTGGCTTTCTTTCCTGTTCTTCAGAAATGTGTCACTATTAGGTCTACAGATGATCAGGAATCATGTGGTCCCTGCAAAATAATCTTTGACTCTCTGTTGATATAGAGGTAGTCAGTGAAATACAGGAAATGTCTTTGCTTCTTCTGATGGGTTCAATTTGAAGAAGTTGACTTTTGCACAATTTTTAGGGTACTATTTGACTCAGTTGATGTTCAATATCATTATCTTATTCAGTGTGCATGGGTATTCTTTGGCCATGTTAAAAATTTACTGTATACATCTAAAGAAAAGAGAATTAATAAAATATGCTAAGTACTCATACTATCAATTGCAGTTAAGAGCCAGAAATCTTACATGTAGCCTCTATCAGTTTTCATTCTCACAAAACTAATTGCAAAAAAGATTCTGGTGACTATCTTACTAACTTTTCTGATTTTTTTTTTAGTATAATGGTTAAGTGATTGTAAAAACTACTTTCATGTGAGTTTTCAATGGACTTAACCTGTCGATTAAACTAGTACTTAACTGCCAAGTAGGTGTATCTTGTATCTTTACCTTTCTTTCCCTGAAAGAGCTATGGAGGTGTCATTTCTGCAATGAGTATTTTATATTAATTCCATTCCTGCTGCAGGTTGGATATCTGTACGGAACAGATTAACTTGGATTTAACTTGCTTTGTGCAAAAGGAGACCCAAGAAGAGCCAGCGCAACTATCTTGTTTTTTCTTTTGTGCTTTTATATTTGAATGGTACTATGAATTATCTTATATTCAGAAAAAATTCAGAGGTAAAAGGTGAAAACTCTAGATGAACTTTGGAAACAAAAGAGAATAATGCATAGATTTTGCTGCATTTATTGGAATTTTTTTGTGCTTTTAGTTTATTCCATTCACACTGTTCCCATCTGCAGCACCAGCTTGCTTTTCTTCCCTTAGGACTGCAGGGTGTTTTAATAATAGGCCTTCAAGACCCCCATAGCAACAAGAAGTCTGATAAAATAAAGAGAAAAAGGAGCTGAAGTGATCCCTAGAGAAGGAAAACATATTTTCCACTTTTCATTTCCATTTCACAACAGAATGATGGGCTGAACTAATAAAAGCCCATTGGCATTCCAACAAACCCAAACAGAGTTTGCCTGTTGGGTAGTAATTATATGTGCCAAGTATTCACATGCATAATTAAGTAGTGCTCTGTTTCTTTAAATAAACATAATTGCGCAGAAGCCAAAATAGTCAAATGCTTTCCTCATTATTTGAACTAGAGAATAATAAGAAAAGTTTTCCAGTAAAATTTTATTTCCCTGTCAGCTCTCATTGGTAAGCTCAGTTGACTTACAGAAATTGATTCAGTTGACATGAGAAATCCTCAGATATTATTAATTTCTGATACATATTGTTATCATTTGGCCAGAGGTGCAAAGCATGTCAGTCCCTAATAGCAGACAGTAATCTAATCAAACAACTCTTTGAGTTTGGTTCTAATCAGTTTAAGTTTTGCTTGCCTTTCAGTACGTACATGTCAAATTGACAGATGTGCTGTTGTGGATCAATAAGGACTGTCCTGCCTAACCATCTGCCAGCTGTACCAGTATTTTCAAACACTCCCCCTTTCCTGAGCAATATTCTTTGGCAGACAACCCTGTGTTGCTCTTTTCAGTTGCCTGCATGGTGCATTTTCCATGAGAACATGTGAGATGTGCAGAAGAACCTGCATGTCTCTAGCTGGACTGATCCTGGTGGTGAGCTACACTGCAACGGCTGCCGTACAGCAGCATCACTTCAGGCAGGGAGGGAAGACAGGAATCGCTCTGTAAAACATCCTGGCACACATGAGAGCAAGCTTCCTAATTCCACAAAATTAGCCAATAAACATTATATATTTGAGCCATTAATACTGTCATTTCAGGAAGGAGATATAAGATCACTGTATGACATAGTGGGGATAAGAGGCTTGTGGCTGAAAGCACATTGGGAAGAGTAAGG
Organism: Edolisoma coerulescens; assembly: GCA_013397115.1. NCBI lineage: Eukaryota > Metazoa > Chordata > Aves > Passeriformes > Campephagidae > Edolisoma > Edolisoma coerulescens. Next base: position 279,767 of record VWZW01002006.1, on the reverse strand, counting down.
ATCTCTCAGGCACTTTTATTCATTAGCTGTGTTGGAATAGCATCTCTGAGTCCTGATCGTACAGGTTCAGTGCCATGTCATATGCTGTCTGTGTGTTTGAATATCCTTTTTCCATCCTCCCTCAGGCTTATTACCTCAAATATTTATCAATGCAGGTAAAACACACTGAAAAACAGGATGGGTGAAAGAAATCTTTCTCCCACGTCAGTAATTCTGTATTCTAGTTATTGCTTTTTTTTTTTTTCTTTTTTTGTGCACAAAGGCAAACATGGGTTTACTAGCACATACAGGAAGTGCTTTCTGGGGCAGCGTTAGGAAAACACTGTTGGATTTGGAAAGTGTCTGCTTAGAACATGACCAGTTAAAAGCTGTGGCTTGGATGCTAAATGGGTGATGATACATTTTCACACACACATTTATGGCCTTGGCTACATATGCACAGGGCTAATTTTGTCAGCTCTGAAAAGGAAAATACCTTAAATGAGACATGTTATCATCATAACCTGTGAAGAACACCTCCATGGTGAATAGGTACAAGAGAGATATCAGATCTCTAAAAGTTTCATGCAGAAAGATTTTCTCTTTCTGCACTTCTGCAGTGGTATGACTTCACTCATGTTAATGAGATGGGACTGGCTTGGAATTTAAAGAGCCACTCAGATGAACTCAAGGCAGCATAAGAAAATCCCATTAGTGACATAGAAGAAAAATAATTTGATATCAGTGTTCCTGAGTGAATCCAGAGAGCTGCATGCTAGCTTCTGGTTTTTGAAGAAATCCTATATTTAAAAACTATTCAAAAGCAGCTCTGGGCCACGTTTTTAGCTGAGGAATTATCATCAGACAAACTTTTTAATAAGCCGTAATTTTTACTGAGTGTACCTTAAGAAGTTTTAGTATGACTATATTTCAGAAAAGGTGTTACTTGTGAGCTGTTTCACAATGATATTGTGATTTCAGAATGATTTTTAAGTTTTAATTAATCACCTGGGGTTGATCACCAAGACGATACAGTACTGGGTCTTCTCTTCCCTTAAATAGGAAAGGGTAAAACTAAAAATTCAAGATATTCAATCAGAAAGCTACGAGTCTGTGCAGATCTATTGTTATTAACCCCAAGGGCTTTGGTTTCTGTTCTGAAAATATTTTCAGGAAAGCAGAATTCCTGTGAGTAAGTTTTTGAGAATAGAAACAACATTGAAATGTACTTTTGAAAATGAAAGGTATTTTGTTCCTTTTTTTCAAATTTGATTTGAACAAGTGGTTTTATACACTGTTCATGCTTCTCATGGAATTCTCTTCTAGTAACCTCTAAATCCACAGCATTCCTGAAAATTTATAATTACTATTAACCCAAAAGTAATACATATCTTTCTCCCTTCTGTTTTCTTCTTTAAAGACACAGCCTTTTTTAAGTCCATTTTGATCAGGGGAGAGTCAATAGATACTCTTTCAGAGATCAAAATTTGATTCAGATTTACTGGTTTGTTTTTTTTTTTTTCTTTTGCAGTTGAAAATACAATATAGATAACATGAAAAAGGGGGAAAGGAAGTTGGTTCTGTTTTTAAAGGATTCTTTATCTTTTCTGTGTGTGTGTGTGTGTGTCTGTGTGGCTGAGTGTGTGATTAGGGGTTGTGGGAAATTAAACTTGCACGTTTAAAAAAACCCAACCAACCAAACACGTCTGTCAGCATTGCATGACAGTCACATTAAACACGACTTGCCTGAGAGACTATAAAGTCCTACAAGTACCTCAATTTCCTGTTTTACATCAATTATCTTGCTAGACACTTTTTTCCCATGGATCCTTGTAGCTTCAACTTTTTCATTTGTAATTATTGGTTTTTTAAGTGCCAGGATCAATTTCAGCCAAGAACTCTGGCAAGAACACTGCTAACTTTGTGAAGAAAGCAGTGACAGAGAATCTCTGTTGCATGGACCCACTTCATTAATCAGTGATATTAAGTTCATTATTATAATTTATTGGGATCACATTCTTGAAAGGGGACATAAAACTGAAATTCAAAAACACTACTCTAAGTGCCTTCATGAAAGGAGAGTGTTAATATTAGACCTTGGACAAATTCCAAGCTAGTTGATTACGTTTTACCTATCTAGAAATTGTGGGAAATTTTATTAGATGTATCAATTCTTAGAGCTCAACTGTTATGCTGTTTCTGCAGAACTTAAACACAGTTATTTGTAGAGCACTAAAAACCAAAGGATTAAGAAGCAACATTTTTCTGAAGAGGTGAAATTGGTTATTATGAATACTTATGTTCCAGTTATAAATTAATGGACAAAGCTGATACTTCAACATTAAGCCTTGAAAAAGTTATTACATTTGGGATTGATTCCATATGAAACCTTTAAGAATCTCTACTGCTACACCAGGGACTGGCAACTAAGCATAGGTAAAACAAACAGCCATTACAAGACAATTAATACCATTATTGTGATTCTTTCCTGTATTAATAAGGGACATATGCATTTTTATTTTCATGTATCTTCTGTTCTTCAGTTTGTATTCCAAAGCAGAAATATTAATTATTCTTACTAATTGAAATCCTATTTCGCAGGTCTAGGAGATGCCAAGGGAAATCAAATAAAATTATCAAACTTAATGGGTGATTACCTGAAGTGTCACAGTGCCCCTATTATGTCCTATTATTGTTAAAAAAATACATGGTCCTGTCCAGGTGGGTTCAGAGAAGGGCCACAGAGTTGGCTAGAGGGATGGAGCAGTTCTGTGAGGAAAGGCTGAGAGAGCTAGGGTTGTTCAGTCTTTAGGAGTCTCTGAGGAGATGCTATTGCAGCCCTTCAGTACTTAAAGGGGGACTTTAAGAAAGATGAGGACAAACTTTTCATCAGGGTGTGCTGCAACAGGATGAGGGGAAATGGTTTTAAACTCAAAGAGGACTCAATTGAGATTCAATATAAGGAAGTTTGGAGGGGTTTTTTTTACAATGAGGGTGGTGATGAAATGCTATAACAGGTTGCACAGAGATGTCATAGATGTCCCATCCCTGGAAATATTCAAGGTCAAGTTGGATGGGACTCTGAGCAACCTGCTCATGTTGAAGATGTCCCTGCTCATTGCAGGGGAGTTGGACTGGATGACCTTTAAAGGTCCCTTCCAACCCAGCCCATTCTGTGATTGTGGGATTCAATGCCTAAGTGCTCAGACTTCAAGGTGGAGGGAGCCCTGTAACTTCCTAGACTTACACAAATTTAATGAGCAATTTAATAGGAATTTGTGGTTTTAATTTCTTTCTGTACACAAAGCTGCATGTGAATACTGAAGTGGAATAAATGAAATGGAATAAATTAAGGAACAAATGACCCATTCAGTTCCTTGAATAGACCGGTGGTTAGAGCCCAAAACTATAAGTTAAGAGACTTTGCTGCTCTTTCCCTTTGTGCCATTTAATTGCTCATGAAAGATGGACTTCTCTGTTTCAGTTTTCTCATTGCCACAGTCAGGCTAGTGAAATTTGCTTTCCTCTCAGATATGCTATGAAACTTAAAAATAGTGACATGCACTGTAAAAAAGCCTTGGTACAACTACAAGGTGTGATTTTAAGATGATTTTGGTTTATAATTGTGTACCTATATTACTAGTGTTTTATCATTACTCTGACTACTCTTTCAGTGCTTTTGAGAATATATGAAGATGCTAACAATCTGCTGAGGTGTTATGACATTGATCGTTGCTTCATTCTAAAGATCATCCAACTCTTACTTGGCTCTGTAATGCGTGGAGGGGACAAAAGCCCTCATGCCGGCTGAGCTGGAGCATTTACACTGATATCCAGGAGGAGCATACAAAACCAGACAGCTGTTGCTAAAATATCTATCTGCTGTTGCAGTTGGCGCTTCTTCTGCTCTCGCTGCTCCCAATCTGTGGCCCCCAAGGTCTGAGCAACACTGGGTTTGCCTAAGCCAGGAAAACTGAGCCAATTTATGTAGTGAGAAAATTGAAGTACTATTGCAGAGGATTAGTACCCTCCTGCTGCTTACTGCAGAATGATGGGACCTTGGTGAAGGAAAGATTGGTACAATGACACAGTATCAGTAAATGCAGCAGCTTATGAGAGCAAACAAAAGCAATATTTTGGTATTTTGGCTAAGTGGCACCAGAATACTTTCGACATCTAATTAGATTACAGTTCAAATGCACCCACATTGAATGTGTGATGATATTAATCCAGCATCAGAAAATATAAGCAAAAGTCACCAGATGTTGCACTTTGACAGATTAAACGTTTTTTCTACTTCCTAATAAAATGTCCTGCTGTCTTTGTGATTTTTCTGGCTGAAATGTGACATGCTCCAATAACTCTTTATGTAAGAGCAGGGACCATAATCTGCAATTCTACTGTCTCAAGAGAGATATATGTCCATCAGGCTAAAGAATCATATTATTTCTTGTTCTAGTTTTGTCACTCTTTCCCTCCAAATGTCTAAATAATCCACGGAATGTAAATCAGCTTCAGTAGCAAAAATTAAATTACTTCTTGTGATCTTTTTTTCCCAAAATGCACAGATCACACTTGATTCAGGAACTTTCTTGAAAGGACAGAGATTGAGATTTAAATCCTCATTCCAGGAAATGGAAAATGTGACTTCTAGCACTTCATATCTTGGTGGAGTATTATAATTACAAAACTACTAAATACAGGGGGACATCTACTAGTACTGTATTCTGTTTTAGGTCCATTTTGAAATTAAAAAAGGGTCTTTCTTACTTTTATAGGGTAAGACCTAGTTTAATTTTATGGGAGGATCCAAAATGGTTCCAGTACAAGTAGGAGGCACTCCTCTGCAGCCCTGTTAAGTGTGCTTGAGATAAGGAAGGGATAGGATTAATTTCTTTCAGGTCACATCCCTGTCTTATGTGTTTCCTGTCTCCTGCTTTATTCATCTTCTTTTTCTAGCATTTGGGATGTTGTGCATCCCCACTCTGAAACCACTGATTCTTTTGTGACTCTCTGACAGAACCTCTGCATTCCACTGGAAACTCTTGAGCTCAATGTGGTCCAGAAACTTACCAGTGAGGTAACTGAGTTTTAAGGCATAAATACATCTTCACCTACGTTAAAAGTCATGCTGGTTTTGGCTGAGGTAGAGTTAACCATTACGTGTGATGGGGCCCTGCTCTCCTGGAGATGGCTGAACATCTCTCTGTTCAAGGGAAGCAGTGAAATGATTCCGTGTTTTGCTTTGCTTGTGTGTGTGGCTTTTGCATTCCTTATCAAACTGTCTTTATCTCAACCCATGAGTTTTCTATCATTTACCCTTCTAATTCTCTCCCTGATCCTTCTGGTGTGGGAATGAGTAAGCCGCTGTGTGGGACTTGGCTGCTGGCTGGGGTTAAACCACGACAGGGCACAACTGCTGTAATCTCTGTCTTTAGCTGGTGGTTTAACCAGTGCTCTTGGAGCTCCTGTTCCTTTTTGCTGACAATAACAGCAGCCCTCAGTTACAGAACCCCACAGTCAGCAACCCAAATTTAGGTGGGGTCGAACGTGGACCTTCACTGCTGTTACAAGCTTTCGTAGGAAGTCTGTAGCTCAACTGGGATGCAGTCTCTTGTGTCATAACAGTTTCCTGTTTTCTGGCAACTGATTCCTTGCACGAACTGTCCACAACTCCTAAAGAAGAGTAGGAAGGTGCATCAAAATGTGGAAATATGTTGCCAGGTAACAGTACTGCAGTCAAGGGTTCAGAAATACCCTCATGCTTTTTGAGTGTCTGGCTTTACCTGTACCTGCAGCATGTACATGTGATTTTTTGGCACAATACTATGTGTGGGAAGTACATGCTGTTGTAGCAAGGTTTATTTAATGTGTAAATCCTTTGTAGCAGCCTTTCCCCTCATTCCCTTTCCACCCTGTTTAAACTCTGACAATAACACTCTGGCTTCTTACAGTGTTACTCAATCTGTCAAAATCCTATTTTCCCCTGTGTTTGATATAGTTAAATGCAGAAACAAAATCAGCTAGGCAAAGATGAGAAGTATAAAAGAAGAGCTATGCTAAATCTTTTCTAGTGATTGTCTAGGTTCTGGCGACATAAAGCGGTCCATTTCACATTACAGAGGTCTCTATACTCTTTTCCAGGTTAAAAAAAAATTAAAAAACTCTAGCAAGCAGGCACTCAGACAGAAAAAAAGGCTTCCATGTCTGTCACATGGGTGGAAAGTGCTCCTGTATTTTAAAGGATGTTGCAGTACAATTTGACTGAAAAGCTAAATATAATTATATAGTTATAATTTGAAATATTAAGTGCTGAGCACAGATTCCTTATCAGGAGAAAATTATAAATGCCAATTTTTTAAAGGCATTAACTTAAAATTTTATCTTCCAATCACATTTTCAGCAGTAAAGTAATATGTTTTGTAAATCACCTCTGGAATGATACTAAGCCAGATGTCTAAGGTATGTACAATACTTCCAAAATGTACAAAGCAATAAAATCCAACTCAGCTTCCTGCATTTTACATACTTGGGGATTTGAGTGTCCAATGAATGTTTGTCTACATAATAAAATGGTTGTAACTTGGGGTTGAGTAGGTGAAAAAAATTTCTCACAGTGAAGATTCATTCAACATGAAGAATAAGTCAAACAACTACCTACACTTTATATACCTACAAGTATATTTCAGATTCTATAAAAGCTGGGATTGGGAAAAAAGAACCAGCAAAAAAACAGAAAGAAAAAATAAAAAGGTCTCCAGTAGAATATGAAGGTAGAACTCTTTTGGTTTTTCTTACTCCACACACTTTAATTTTATATTCATTTAACAAAAGGACAGAGACTTTCCATCATTCCGCCTCGTTACTCAATGCATGTGTTGTATTTCCCCTTTAACCTTTTCCTTCAGTAAGAACATTAGTAATCTGTCATTTTCCATTTTAAGTAAGTACCATTCTGATTTATCATTTTTAATGTATTTATTACATCCTTTACATTTTAATTCCTTTTTCACAGTAAAAATCTTAACCCAGTTAAAGACTGGGGGCCAAACTTTGCCCTGCTATTTTTAAACATTTTGAAAACCATGAATGGTTTTGCTTCAATGCAGCACATCTCCATGTGGGCACATGCATGTGTTCATATGTTGTTTAAAATACTGAACAAAACAAAGGGGCTAAGCATTTTTATTCTAAAATAAAATGAAGACCAGTCCAACTTGTTCTCATAATTCAAAAATTATTTCTTTATTTATATGAGCAGATTTTAAAACCATTACATTATTAGAGCAATCTTGCTTCTGATGGACATAAACTGAGATGATATCCTCAGAGGGCAACATTGCATCTAGCAGTTTATGGGAGGCACTTTTTCTGTATTTAGCATTTTGAAAGTATCACATATGACACAACTCTTGGACTATGTGCAGATGCCTAAAAAAGTCTTGGCTTTATGTGTAAATTTTCAGATTTGCAACATCTATAATTGGGTGTGGAGGTGGGGTGGGGTGTGCAAAGCACTCCATCTGCTCAAATTATGTAATACTTTTTCTTTAACACCAATATTATTGCTTTTGCACTATTAACTGACCAGCTCTCCCTTCTTTATCTATCTTTTTTTTTTCTCTCTTACTGTCAAAAACAGAGCATTAACATCTGCAAAGCAGAGATTAGAGTCATACATCATATTGATTTTTTTTTTTTTTTTTGGAATGCTGGTATTTCTTCAAAAATCTCTCCCTTGTGATACATTGCATGGAGAAACTGAAAAGTCTGCAGGCAGCAAACAACCTTGAAGCACTTTCACTGCTGTTCAGAAGTAATTAATGATAATGTCTCTACTCTCACCCTACATGTCCCAGAGATATATATTTTTGCTCTCATACTGTGGAGATATTGAGTACTTGTTCTACAGAGATAATCATCCAGAAGGACATGAAGAATGTCATTTTGGGTCTACTTCTTAAAACAGTACAGTACTGAACATTTTATGGTTACTTTATTATTATGATTGAGATTTATATTCCCATGGGATTATAGAAAGAAAGGTATCTCTTCTGTTGTATTAAGATTGTAGTTATATAACTCTGACTTTTTCAGAAATCAGAAGCCTTAAAGTGTCACTAAATTGAAGACTAAGAGTCACACGTAATGTGGATCTGATAAAATGTTACGATTTCTTTCCAAAGGGCTTGTGGACAAGAACTTTGAGGAGTTTTTTCACAGTTATTGAATGCTGACAACACATGAGGTAATCGGCCCACTCAGCTATTAGCCAGCTCCAAAGTGAGTACGGCCACATTAAACACCATTGATTTGGTAATAACATTTTTTGGATGAATTGAAAGTGGAAAAATGCCAAACAAAAGGCTGTAATAGAGAGGGGTGTTAGGATGTGTGACCATAAGGAGGGCTGGGAAAGGGAGGAGACTAGGATCACTACCAGCACTGATTTAAAAAAAGGGTTTCTGGATCATGGGGGAAAGAAGAGACATGGCTGTTTGCTCTAAGTATTTGTTTTTATCCTGCAGAGCTATTAGATACAACGTATGTTTCATCTCTAAGGAAAATGTGTGAAACCAACATTCCTTTGGAAGAATTGGATATTGCTTTTTTAGCTGTCAAAAAATCCCCTGTGTTTCAAATGAATCCATTTAATTGGGAATTTGAGGCTGTGACTCCCTAAAATAAGAAGGCGAGTAATCAGCACTTGTTTTCTTCTAAACTACCCAGTAAGGCAAACAGTAGTGAAGTGAACAGGGTGCATTCATTCCTCGCTAGACATCTACCTATCACCAGCTGCTTTAAATGAGTTTCATAGTTTATAATACTTGCACAAACTCCCTTGGTCATATGCTATAAGAACTTCCAAAAAAATATCTTAAATAGCTTTCACCAGTAGAACCTAACTGCCTGTCCAATTTGTATGTACAGTGTCTCCCAAGTGTAAACTGATCTTTCCCTCTCTGTGGAGAGGAAGCACTGCACAGTACTTTGTGGAAATCTTTGAAAGGATAAGGTGAAATATAAGTGCAAAGAAGCATTATTAAGGAAAAGTGGATTAGGTACTCAATGAGACAGTTGTATGTTATTAGTGATGATCCAGACCATGTCAATTCACAAGAGTAAATCACTTTGTATACTTTACTAATTTAGAATGAATGGCAGCTAGAAATGTCTAATGGATATTTGGAGCTGAAGGTCAAGTCATATATTATTGTAAAGGCATGTTCCTTGAGATTTGCAATGAAGTTTGATGTATGTCCTTGATTCTGTTTTAATATACCTGTTTCTATAATGACTACCTGCATTAATTTGCTTTATGAATGGAAGAAATATACTCCACGTGGTTTTGATGTGCTAATACTTAATTCTGCTAAACTGCCTTCATCCTTGGTCTATATAAAATGTGTGAGGTTTTTCCTCCATGATGCCAAGAAATTCTTGGATGTAAAACTGGCAAGGTCCAATGCAGAGAGAGGTGAAAGAGTACTTATCAGTGGATGATGCTATAAAAACCATACTTTTGTTGCCAGGTCTCAAATTACCTTTTATTGCCTTTTTTGGATTTATTTATCTTCTTTAAAGCTTTATCTTGCCTCATAAGCAAGATTTAATATGTAAGGGTAGCTGTCCTTCGACTGTTCTCCAGCTAAACATTTCCTACAATCACCAGCCTATTAAAGTTTGGAAAAATAAAATGGTGCGTAAATAGAACACAGAGTTGCCATGAAATAAAATGGATGACACCAGCGAGTAGGATTCTCAAAATAACAGTTCCTAGAAGCTTAAATTCCCTCAAAAATCAGATTTTGGGACAGGTACAGACTCCTGATATCTAAAGTATTACTTACATGCATGTGCCCAAGTGACACAAAAGAGTAGTTCAAAATCTGCCTCACAGCTTAGTCTTCAGGGCATCCATACACATCAATACTTTAGTCTTTTTAATTCCCTAGGTATCTATAATTCTTATGGAGTGCATGTCCAGGTTGCTTGATCTGAGAAACAGAGTGTCTGACACAGCAGCTTGTGTGTAATATACTTGTTATGTCTCTCTCCCAGCTGCAATATCTGTGAAGCTCAATCTGTTTTATGTTCACACTATATTTTATAAACCCATCAACAATCAGATTAACAGAGGACATAGTTGCCATTATCACTTTCATTTAAAAACATGGGGTGGTATCAGTTGTGCTTTTTATCAAAAGCCACTAAACAATTCCAGCACCTTTCAATTGAGCATGACACTTTCATTCAAAAGCATTTATCATTGCATGAGGCTTCTGTTCCCTACATCCAACCTGCTGGGGCCTACTGCATGAACAAGGTAAAATGCATATTCAGTGAAAATATGGGAAACCAGCAATAATCATCGATATGGAGAGAAATAAGTAAGTTAGATAACATTTGCCAAAAATACGAGGGAGATCTTTCCTACTAAAATGTTGATGTCTTTTACACAGAACTGATGTACAGCATCTGGAAATGTCTGATGGTGATGGTTCTTTAAAGAAAATATTGCCAGCATTATTGGAGGATGTACTGCATAACGTAATAAGGAAAGCATTTTAAATTCTGTCAAGGAAGCGAGTAACAGCTGAGAAGCAACAGGAGAATACTGAAACTTAGCATGTTTTCTTTTGGTTTGACAGAGAAGTTCATTTTACTTCATTTGCTTCAGAAGAATCCTGCACACCGCAAGGGTTCTACCATGACTGATGTTTTAATAATGCAAAGGTGGCACCTATTGTAGAAGTGTAGGCCATCCAGTGAGGGACACTAATATCTGTTTGGATCTGCTCTAATCACTTACTGCCATGTGAGGGGATGGCAGCATGGACAGCGTTGTCAGTCTTGTATAGTGTCAAGCCAAGAAGAAATTCAGAAATATACCACATTCCTGGAAAGAATATTACTGAGGAAAAAAGCAATGACAGGAAACATTTTGTCAGCTCAGGCTGACCAGTCGCAGACTAAAGCGAATATTTTAGATTCAAGCATCAGAAGAAGAAACCTGCACCATGCAAATGTGGATATTTCAAGACAATAAGTATCCTGTTTTTCTCTGTTTTCTATAAACTAGTGGACTCATTTAGGGTTTGAACTGAACACGGAATATCTGGTTTCTACACATAGTGTTACCACATTTCCTAGTGATCAGAAAGAGGGGTGTTTGCAACTTATCACAGGTGTGTTGTTGAGATATTTACTAAGATATTCCCATGTTACCTTAATTGCTGCACTGTGCCAGCTTTTGGGTGTCATTAAACCATAAGACTTTTGAAGTAAAAATCAGTACGGGAAATACTAATGCCTTAATTTAATTTTAAAAATATTACTTAATTTGGATCATTAGAGTCGCAAGCAATATTTTGTGCCATGCAAGCAAGAGCTACATGTGGACTAATTAATACTTTTGGGGATAGTCAGACTCATTTTAGAAGACTGAGCATTATGGTAAAGAAGTAAAATGCCTCTAAAAATTAAAGTAATTTCTTCTTTTGATATAAAATACATAGAGACCCAGTGAGCATGACCCTTCCCAATAAAATACATAATACAGCAAAGAATAGTCAAGTACCATGACACCTGGCTTATTAGCTTTAAAACATAAATTAATCTGTTGGAAAATTAGGAATGTGTTATGGGACATATGAGGAATTGCAAAAACCCAGAAGTTCCAAACACAAATCTAAAGCCATTAAGTCTGGTGTATTCCTTGCCTCAGTAAATCAGGGAAAATGAGTTTTATGAACAATCCACCAGATGGGAAAATGTTCAAATACCACAAAATGTTGATCAGATTTATTTGAAAAGCAAGCTGTTACCATATGCATATGCAAGAAAGCAAAATGGATTTTCAAATATGCAGTCACTGCTGTCAAGCTTGCAGCTGTATGAATTTAATGCTATATTGCTGTTTCTACTGTAGACTTCCTTAATTTTACTTACCTATTTGCCAGCCAGTATGATTAATATTGATTCAGTATTACAAGCAATTAAATTGGAAAATATAAACAATCTTTCTACTGGCTTTTCACCAGACAGTACCACATATCTGATTTTTTTTTACAAGAGGGGTCTCTGAGACATATTAATGTTGCAGAATCTGAAATATGTGTGCACAAACAGACCACACAGATACCATGTCATTTTTACAACTCTGGAATTTCTTATTTATAACTCTTCTTAGATTACAGTAATTTATATTTATTCTACTGCACTGACATCAGTTAATCTATTGGAGTCAGAAGAGAGTATATAAATAGTTATGTCTGCTTGATAATGAGTACACTTTCTATTTTAGTTTTTTAATGTTTTGTTTGTTCATTAGAATGGAAATCTGAACTAGAGATAAAAGGTATTTAAGTATATGGTTCACTCCTACAGAAAACAATCAAATTTAAGATTCCTTGAATTTCTGTTTCACAGATACATTTTTTTAATATCAAGTCATGAGATGCAATGTAATTTTTATTTGTTTAATTTATTTATTCTATTCTTATTTGTAATCTTTTTAATTGTGAATTTTCAGAAGTCAGTGTTAATTTTAGGTTAGGTAATTAAGCAGTCCTTTTCATAATATATTTTAAATGGTAGAAGTCTAGGATATTCAAAAAATCAAGTGATTTAAAAATATGTCCAATTAGGACCAAAATTGTCAGCAACAAAGGAAAACCTGGATATCAAAACCATTTGTGCTCATGCAAGCTGCACCCTTTGAATTCTCTTACAGCTCTGTCTGCTCTCTTTGACTGAGAGAAGAAAGTTCATATCAGGTCTAGTGAGTACAGAATATAAAATCATTCTCCTGAACTGTTAGAATATTAGGTTTATGTGTTTTACAAGGTACTTATCAAGTTGCTGTTATTTTGTTGACAGCAATTGACAGTCATTGCCAATGTTTTGGTTTTTTTTAATTTTTACCTTTCGTGATGTTTATTGCACTTCTGATAGTTTCCTACATCCCTGACTTTGTTGAATCACAGCTGTATTGTTGCACTATGTTGAACTGGTTTTTTAAACACCGGCAACCTTCACCTAGTGGCTTGGAAATAACACAATTCCTTCTAGGATGGGTCTTCCACACTGGATCTACATCGGTGCTGTCCCAGATTGCAATGCTAACCTCATGCAGGGTCTAGACTCCTTCAGCAACAAACAGTCCTCAGGCATGTTGGGGATCTTGGCAGCTCCTTTGTGTTATGGGAGACAGGTGGTATCCGATCATGGTTCATGGTGAGTTCTCATCCACCGTCTGTCACAAGATGCTCAAGATATAGTTGAACAACTAAATTCTTCTTCTAGCCTACTAGGAGGGAAGTGGTTTGATTAGTGATTTGAAACAAACAGAAAGAAAAAAGAAAAATAAAATGACCAAATAGAATTGTATGGGTTAATTTTTTTCTTTCTCTTTCTCTTTCTCTTTCTCTTTCTCTTTCTCTTTCTCTTTCTCTTTCTCTTTCTCTTTCTTTCTCTTATCTGTTACTATTATTAAGTTTTTCAATTTTTTCATATTTTATTTTTATTTCTTTTACTTCTATCATTCTCTTTAGATGTAAGTTCACTGGAAAATAACCGCTGTTAAATGCTGTGCACCATCTAGCAGAGGGTGACATTTCAATTAGCTGGAATATTTTGGAACTGTCAAAATAAATTTTAAATACCACCAGGCTAGGTGGAAGAGATCCTGGTGTCTTATCCACTGGGCTTTGAACTGAAATTTTCAAATGGTGACTGGATGTTAGCATTTTTCCTTTTTAAGATGAAAAATGCATAGAGTTTAATCAACCCTAGAACCAAGAGAACAAGTTGAAGTAAAAGGTGTCAGGGATGTCATAGGTATCTCTATGACATGCAAAAAAAAAAAAAAANAAAAAAAAAAAAAAATCAGGTAAAAAAAGCAGGTGGGCTATGATAAATTTTCCTTTATCTTAAAAAAGGTCAGGCGTGAAATAGAGATTTTGAAAGGAACGGCTGTACTATGTGACAAGATAACATTAAGATAAATTTCTTAATTTCAGTCAGAAGATATAATTATTCAAATTTATCCCTCCCATGGCTGAGAAACCTCATCTCTTTCTCTCCTTCTTAAAATCCTCACCTTCCCGCAGGAGGTGTGCTGGGAGACGTTTTCCCCCTCTCTTCCAGTTACAGAAAGGAGGGTTGTTCGCAGTCCACTGTCCCCTCTCAATAGACCAGTGATCTACACCAGTCTACAGAAACACACCCTTGAAATCTAAAATGAGGCAATTTCTCTCTTTCTTGGCCCATGCTGGCAGTCTTGCCAAACAGCTCTACTGCAACTATTGACTAATTCTGCACATTTTCACTAATTCACAGCACTCTCTGTGCAGTCCTTGCTGCAATTACCATTCTGTTGATGAATATAACAAAAATCTCCATTCACTTTTAAGGAGAATTTTCTTTAAAGAAAAACAAAAACGCTTCAAGATGATTAACTTCCTTGTGTAGTCCCAGCTGGTTTCAGATGTGTTCTGCTGAGTTATCACAGAGTACCTGAGGTTCTTGGGAAAGCTGTGCTTTATTTGGTGACAGTTTCTCACTGCATGTTCATAACTAAGAGATGTTGCTGTGCTGTTTTGCTCAGATTCTTCTAAGAGAGTTGACTTCTAAAAGTAAAATTCATTTTGGAACAGGTAAATCATGGGTGCAATAACGCACACTTTGGAGTTTCAGAGCAGAGATAGATTATTTACTTTGTCATGACTAACTCTTAGAATGTTATCCCAAGGATTAGTGTATAGAATCACAGAATCATCAAGGTTGGACAAGACCTCCGAGATCATTGAGTCCAACCTTTGACCAAATGCCACCACGCCAACTAAACCATGGCACTAAGTGCCATGTCCACTTGTTTCTTGAACACTTCCAGGGATATTTATGTCTTTTCTATGAATTTCAAAACTCCTAAATAATATTTGCAAGAAGGAGTATTTTTTAGAATTAACTTTAAGTTAGAATATGTTGATCAGAAAGAAATGGTTGAAAAGTCTACCTTGAACTTTCAGATTCTGAGGGGGGAAAAGGCCCTTCCCTCTCCACATTTTTGATGTCTTTTCTTTAAAATGTTTTTTAAATATCTCAGAATATCAACTATACTCTCTCAAAAAAAAAAAAAAAAGGCAACCAAAAAAAAACCCCCGATGTTTTTAACCTCAGAGACATAAGTCAGAATGCATCTTTTTCTGTAGAGTTCATTAAATGTTTCAATGTCATGATATGTACACTAATTTATCCAACAAAACCATGCTGTTATTTTATACCCATGGACACAATGCAGAGGGATGATTGTGAAAGGTTTAAAGGCAAATTATTACAAAGTGGGAAGATCAAAGTTGTAGTGGGCAGGAGTAATTTTAATGTATCTCTGATATGTTTTCATTACCCACCAGATTAATGCCAGTTTTCCACACCGTTACCTACTTGGCTTCTAGAGTCCATACAAAAACCTCTTTGGTTTTAAGGAGGTCACAAATACTAAGATAATTGTGAAATAAAAGCCCCTGAGCATGGCATCAGTGTCTCCTATTCAGTTTCTCCAGTTTGATTCTATTTTACATTAGGCACTTGGGGCATAGCACAGAAAGCCAATTTGTTACAGCATATGTGAAACAGAAGAAGGGAGAAGTGTGAGAAGCCAGAACTCCAGATTATGCTCTGACTGCTTTTTCTGTCACCGTTAAATAAAGAAGAGTGACATTCTGTCATTCTCCAGGTAGAAATGAATACAGCCTGTGACATCGGTTTATTGCTATTGAAGTGTATGTGAAACCTTGATGGGTTTTTTTGGAAGGACACAGGCTCATGATGCTCTGGTCATACTGCCAGAACCCAAAGATATTGAGACACTATTTTTTTTTTTTTTTTTTTTTTTTTTTTTTTTTTTTTTTTTTTTAAATTTTTCCTGTAAGGTCAATCCCTTTGAGATTACTCTTCCATCTGGTCGTACGTCTGCCTCACTCCCTGGCTCTGCACTAAGTCAGCTGCTGGCAACTCTAATGTGACAAAAACCCCCTTAAGTCATCAAAGTCCCAAACTTGCCTTCTGGAACACATAAAAAAGCAGAGATTAGTGGCAACACCAGCTTCTGTTTTCCAAAGAGGAAAGTAGGTTGACAACAAAGCTCATTCATATCTGCCTTTAAAGGTTTGGATGTTCTTTGGCTTATTAAGTAATCATTTCGAGCCTCTGAAGTCTCGAGCTGAAAGACTGATTAGATATTAACCTGACTGCACTGTTTCCTCTAATTTAGATTTATGACTATGTCAGTTTAGGGAATGAATCTCTCATATCAGACACAGAAGTATTCGTTTCGTTGTTCCTACGGAATACAATGTTTCATTCACTGGCAAAATTCCCAGACCTTCAATATGATGGGAATAAATTATGTATGTTTACATGGCACATTTGTGAATTCTTAATTAGGGAATGGTAACCATGCTCTGAAAAATGCATTTTATGCAGGGAAAAAAAGAATAAATCCATTAGCACCTTTAATGCAACATTTAGCAGGATTGATAGATTTGAGCTTGCTTTTAATTTTCATCCACTGTGTTAGAACGCCCTTTAACCTTTGAGCATTGATTAGGAGCAAAGAGTGAATAAGTTGTTTTAAAAGTAAACTTTTCATTTTGAGAATATTACTGCAGCTTATCTAAACTTGTTAAAGCAAGAAACCAAACCCACAAACAAAAAACTAAAAACAAAAATAACAAAAAAGCAGTACAATATATCACTGTTCCAGTCAAAGCTAAGGTTAAATATTGTTGCCCTCTTACAATTCCTGTTATACTACACAGAAAATAATTTACTGAACTCTTCTTATAGGTCTCATGAGTGTTATTTCTGATGTTTCAGAGAGAGAAGAAAAATATTTCACTCTACTCTTCTACAGAGTGCTACAGAGCACCACTTAATTATCTTTAAATTTCTGTTATATTTACCACCATCAAAAGAAAAATGTTCTTCATAGTTCAAGCTCAGTGAAAGAATCTGAACTTAATTATGGGAGAATTTAAATACTTATTGACAGTAGTAATTTTAATGCATCTTAGCTGGTACATATTTGACAGAAATTTTGGCAGTAGATGTTTGTGCATTCGTGTGCATATATGCTCTTATAATGTAAAGGTATAAAAGAACATAAAAAGAAGACTGAAACATAAAAGAAGAGATGAAGTTTTTTATTGTCAGGATACTGCCAAAAAAATGAATTCACCCAGTCACTGTATGCTGAAAAAATGGGGAAAAAAGGCTACTACCTTTTAAAGGGCCTTATCATTGTCACCTTCTTGCCTCTTTTCACAGTCAGCCCAAGCAGGAACATGACTAAATCTAAGAACTTGAGGATCTGAAGCAAGATCTGGGTTGAGAGTTGCCATGCAGGTCCATGAACAGATGAGATGTCTGCTGTGTGTTCAAGAGCGAGTAAAAGATATATAAGTGGAAAGTTGTACACAGTGTAGCGAGCGGTAAGTACCTCGTTATAAGAGTTACTGCCATTTCATTTTGCAGCTCCTGCATGTCACCTTTAGCAGAGAAGGGAAGGGAAGATAGGAACAGGTGATAAAATTTCTGGTGGAAATCAATCCCTTGATCCCCAAGGCAAGAGCCAAACCTGGAATAGATACCCTTCAGCCCAGACACAAGAAGCAAGACTTAGACTGTTTTAGAAGACTTTTCCCAGCTCCTTTCTGCTGTGACTACAAGACTCTCCAACTCAGCCCTGGCCATAAAGCTTGGCTGAGCCACAGGCCAGGGTACCCACTCTCTCCAGAAAGAAATTATTCCTCGGAAGATAATCTAAATATCAGTCCTGGCTGGTCTGGGAAAATGTTTCCCAGACCCCTGTGACAACAGCTCTAAATTTTTTTTTCTCTCAGCCTTAATTCAAATATAACTCACAGTCAAGGAACCCATCTCTTCATCATGAGAAATCCTCAGCACAGAGAATTTTTTTACCCTTTCATTTCCCTTGAGAGTCCATTTACAGCTCTAGTCCAGTTTTGCCCTGGGCTTTCTTTGTCTCTCAAATCTGATTCTAGTCAAATCCGTGTACAGAGGATGATTTAGGTGTTAAAATTTGAAAAAACAGGTAAAGTGGTCACTACCTCATAGAGGACTTTCTAACTGTTTTCTTTCTCTTTCCATCCTCATTCTACGTAACAGCACATTTTACTTTTTTTCTGCAAGACTGAGATTATTCAGTGAAAACCCACTGCAGGCTTCTCTGCAGGCCACAAATAAAGAGTTTGTCGAAGTGTTTGAAGAACAATATATCTGCATGGAAATATGCTATTGTTGCACTGCACTCTATTGCTAATATAGGTCATTGTACATCATTATTAAGATGGAACAAAAAGAAATTATTTTCAAAATGTAAATCGTGGTGATGAAGCCCACCATTCCCAAGGTAAAAGAAAGCTTTGTTGCTTGATATTTCAAAGTATAAATGTGTCGGACTGTTGCTTAGTTGGGGAACTGAAAAGTCTGATGTGTAGGGAAAATATTTACAAGAGTGCATGCAAAAATTTGCTTTGCCTTTTAAAGTTAAGTTTATACTTTAGAATCCCAGTCACCTTTACTCCATTAATATTAGGATATATATTAAAGATATAGATATAGATTAGGATATATAGATATAGATATAGATATAGATATAGATTAATATATCCTAATATTAATGGAGTAAAGGTGACTGACCAGCAAAGTACAGGGAGATAAATATGTGCAATTCAATACTACTAGTGCAAATTACAGGGAAATTAAAGAACACCAAGAAATGGTTGAGGTGCTTTAAGGACAGATAAATGAAGAATTACTACGACAAAATGCATTTAAAGGTTTGCAAAATGGTGATTTAACTGATGTATCATAAGTGTTTGTGTATTAGGAAGGTGTAAATATCAAATGAAAGCATGGATTTATGTTAAGAATCACAAAAGAGCATAATTAAGTGCTAGAATAGAAGTGATATAAGGGAAGAATGAAGTGACAGAACAGAAATAAAATTTGGCTAAACATTCAAAGAAAAACTATAAAGCACAGTGCTCTAAAAGATGCAGTCAAACTTGTTCAAAATGAAACTATGGATAAAGAGGCAAGTTAGGAAGTTAAACTGTAGGGAACTCTCTTCAGTAGCAGAGGACTGAGCTAGACTGAGATTACTATTCTTCAAGAGTTTTTGAACTGACATCTCTTTTAGGAAATCAAAAGTAAAATTAAAACAAGGAATTAAAGAGAAATGGTAAAGAGAATGAAAAGAACAAAGCAATATTCATTTGAAAACCCATATGTGTTCAACAAAGTGGCATGTAGCAGAAAATGCACAGAAAACAAAAAAAGCTTTCAGCTATATTGATGAAATAGATAACGCACACTATTAAAACACGATTT
The DNA here is from genome assembly GCA_013397115.1 of Edolisoma coerulescens. Lineage (NCBI taxonomy): Eukaryota > Metazoa > Chordata > Aves > Passeriformes > Campephagidae > Edolisoma > Edolisoma coerulescens. The sequence goes on along the minus strand of VWZW01002006.1, from coordinate 260,369 downwards.
TAATTTATTGGGGCAGTGGATAGCAGATGGGATAAATGTATGCTGGACTTGCTGTTAGCTCTGCACTGAGATGTTTCAGCTTGCACAGGGCTTAGTTCATCCAATGCCACGACCTCTGCTAGAGATGCTGTTACTTGGAAAACTTAAAATCTATTTCCTCTCCTTCCAACCTATCCATGTAATCTTCAATCCATATAATAAAAATCCACCTTCTCAAACCTGGTACATTTTCACAAACACATGGCCACTGGCTCACCTTTTAGACATGCTAACAACTTATTATTGTGTCCTTTTCTTCCCCATCCCAAATAATTTATCTAAACAATAATATAAAATTCTCTTTCTTATGTTTTGAATTTCAGCTAAAGGGCACAAGAGTCAACACTACTTAACAAATATCTAAATGGGAGTTTGCAAAGGTAGCCAAGCTAAGAAGTTACATCACTGAAAATACTACAGCAGTCTACCAGAACACATCAGGATGGTATTTATGAACCTACAGACTTGTGCAGTAAGTACCAGGAAACAAAACAAAACAAGAATGTTCGTAATATGGCAGCTTCAATTTTATTTTTTTTCCTGTTTTTTAGAAATATAGTAAATATTCGAAGTAAGAATGAAGAACCGGATAAAAAGTTTTCCTTTTGGAAATTTTGGCTCATGTGTGCCAAACTTTCAGAGACGGTAATTTATCTTTGTTTTGGGTCACAGATCTTACCTGTGGCTGCTGCTTCTACAAACAGAAGTGGGGCAGAGCTGGGAACTGCAAATAAATGCCATGAGTGACCTTCTGTTGAAGGCCCTGAGCACAACTTACACTCATGGATGATGAGTTAGGTCTCACAGCTTATAAATCTCTGCTCTGTGTGCATGCACCACAAATCCAGTGGTGCAGACATTTTGTGTGATGCTGTAGGTAAGAACCAGCCCAGTTTTGAGGAGTTGCCTGTGTCTGTTGGGGTTCTTTCAAGCTGTGAACTAGGTCACGGATCCTGTGGGACTAGTGTGTAAGGTAACACTGGTCAGGAACCAAGATATGGTGGAGACAGTGAAAAATGGTCTAATGCTTTAAAAACCAAAAAAACACATGCACAAAGAATTTACCTCGGTAATTCTGACATCAATCTGTGTGAAAATAACTGGGTTAAGTGATCTGCTGATTCTCTTGCATGCTAAGATATTGTGATTAATATCTAGAACATGTTCAATTATTCGTCACTTATGTGAACTCCAATTTTAAAAGTGATTAATCATTGAGAAACAAAGTCATACTGACTTTGAATTAAACTTGAAAAATAATTTAAGTACTCTTGAAAAATTGACAAAAGTTATGCAATAATTTAACATCAGGTATTCATTATTTTTTTCTTTACATTTTATTGTTTTTTATTGATGCTTTAATGTTTGTGAGTTTTACTGCACCTTGTAACTTTGTACCTATTGTAAAACATCAATAGCACAATTATTAAAGATGTAAAAATAAACATGCCAAATTTTAAGAGTCCTGGACTTTTATGAAATATAAAATAAATTAAAAAATGTCTAGAAAGATGTAGCTCAGTTTTTCTGAACTAAATCATCCTGTTTGCTATCTAAGGAATAAAGTTTATGTAAGATGTGTTCTACTGCTGTTACTGCATATCTTTCTGTATTACACCTATCACCCAGACTGGTATGGATTAATCAGTACAAAGTATCAATCTCAGTGTTAAATCATAGAATCATAGAATGGTGTGGGTTCAAAGGGACTTTAAAGATCATCTAATTCCACCCTCCCTGGCACAGGCAGGGACACCTTCCACTTGACCAGGTTGTCCTATCCAAAATGGCCTTGAACACTTCCAGAGATGGGCCAGCAGCAACTTCTCTGGGCAGTTTGCTCGAGCCTCACCCACTCTCACCGTAAAAAATTTCTTCCTAATATCTGAATTAAACCTCCTCTCAGTTTAAAGCTATCGCCTCTTGTCCTGTCACTACATGCCTTTGTACAAAGTACCTCTCTGGCTTTCTTGTAGGCTTTCTTTCAGGTACTGGGAGGTTGCTATAAGATCTCCCTGGTCTCTTCCCTTCTCCTGGTTGAACAACCCCAGCTCTCTCAGCTTGTCTACACAGGAGAGCTGGTCCTGCTATCTGCTAATCTTCATGGCCCTTCTCTGGACTTGCTCTGCATGATGCTGTTGATTGTGAAGCCTGTTGTAGATGCAATTATCTTTAACCAGTGGTATTTACTATTTCATGTCTAGTACTTTATTGAATGATAAGAAAACACATTCTTCATTTTTCTGCTTCATTCTTGTTTTGCTTCATAAAAGGACCAAGTTCTCTTTCCCTTGAACTCTGCAAAATTACATTACCAACCCCAAGGAGGCCTGAATAACTATGTGCATGGAAAAATCTTACATAGTGGAAGAGAAGGAAGCATAACTGAAGGTATAAAAAAATCTTTTCTTATGTATAGAATAAAAAATTTAATTAGGTCTTTTTTACAAATGTTTTAAGCTTGCTATCAATGGAAAGATCTAATGAACTCCTATCCAAAAGTTTTCAAAAGTTTTTCTACAACCCTTTTAGGTTCTCTTTTTTTAAAATCATAAAAATTAAAATGTTAAAGTTCATGACTGATCTATTTAGCGCATGATTTTAATTAGAATTTAATTACTTAGCGTTCATTCTCCATATTTTTTTGTGGCAGTAAATTTCCCAGGTAGAAATGTGAAACCTCAGATGATGGCATACCACGAGTGTCTTCAAAGATACCTGGAAAAACTGGACATATTTTAGTGTTTGTAGTATTCCAGGACTCAGAACTTTGTATCCCTGCAGCAGTCATTAGGAATGGGCAGGCTCATTTCATTGATTGCACTGTGAGAAGGCTGTTCAGGTTCAGATGGCGCAGAAAGGTTAGTGGAATATCTGTTAAATGCTTCAGTGATTTGTGGCAAATCTTCAGTCATGCTCTTATCACAGCTGATGAATTTAATTTTTAAGAGGTGCTAAAACTGAGTACATCCTTCTACTTTTCAAGACTGTAGAAGCAATTGAATATATACAAAATGGTAATTTAGATAATAGCAATCTCCTTGCTTTTATATGGAAATTATCATCATGTAGAATCAGCCAGGGAAGAATTCTCTGATGGGCCTACCAAAAACATTATGATCAAGATATTTTTCTTTGGTTTTAATGGATGAAACTCTACCAATAAATATTTCTGTGTGCATTTTGGGCTGTGGTAGACAAGTCAGATTCTATAAGTGGGTGTCATAAAATGACAAATTCACACATGAAAATAAGTCACCAGCTGTGAAACTATGGACTGGAATTCCCAGTCATTTTTACTTAAATATTCATGCTGTAGTTTAAAATTATTTTTTCCCCATAAAATAGCATTATTATTTTCACTGGATTTCAGGGAACGGATTTTTGTTTTCCATTATCAGCTTTACTCATTTTACCCCTATGCAGTGCTTTTGCTCTACAACTTCTGGTTCCAACAAGAAAAACTTTTAGAATGCTTCTTTTGGTTTGTCAGAAATTACATATTTAAAAAATGAACCAAAGAGTGATAAGTAACTATATTATTTTATTTTAGTTTAACTAACATTGAACCCATTTTATAGACTATAGTTGCTGCCTGCCAGAGGTCATTGTCTGTTTACTGCCTTCAGTCAGACTTGGGATAAGTCATTCCTTCAAACTGAGAACTGGGCAAGAAATAGGCTTTCCGATTAGTTAGTAGTTAACATAGCACAATAAAGAGATTATTTAAAAATAATTTTAGGTTGTATGTAAACAAAATGCACTGAACATTTGTATCATTTATCTTTTAAAATTGAAATGGTTTGATGAAACATGAAATAGTTTGGTTGTCATATTATAATTAAAAGATAAGTCAATACAATGACTGACTGGCTACACAAGAAAAAAAAAGGTTTTCTAGTATATTGAATTGAACCAATTCATTTTTGAGATTCATTTTTATTTGATTGAGTTATCAACATGAACAAAACATTGCATGTAACCAAATTTATAAAATCAGTAATTGTTTGAATGGGCTATACCTGGCAGATTTCCCTGTATTTATTAAATGTTTTTACGCAGGTCTAGTTCTGGCTGTAACTTTCATCCCCAAGGGAATGAATTTTCAAAATCCCTTAAATATCCAACTGGAATATGTGTTCTAAAGTGGATTTGCATATAGTAGCGAGGATAGAGCTTAAGTAAAATGTAAGTCACAAAAGTATTTCACTATTCCCATTGCACCTCTGAAAGGAAATCCACAGAACATTTTGAGCTTTGTGAAGTGTTTTGTGTTTGTTTAAACGCCAGTGGTAAGTAGGTGATTACAGTAAGATTCTCCTAGTTTTAAGGTCATCTCAAAGTGTTATGTATAATTACAAAAGATAGAAAAATCTATAGAGCTTCTGTATGATTAATCTAAATCAATGAAAGAGCACTTGTCTTTAGCATCCTACCAACAAAGTGGAGGTTTCTAGCTTCCCAAGGATTTGAGTCCTCCTCTAGAATCAATGGCACCAAACATCAAGGGATGTTTGGAGCTGATATATAACACCTTTAAGATCTATTAATATCAATGAAACTAAGGCAAATACAAAAGAAACTAGTGACATCCCTGGCCTGCTTAAAGAAATGCATCTAAGTTCTACCAGAATGGGAATTAAAATTGCAACTGAAGATTGGTTATCCAAAGTATTCTTGTCTTGTTTACCCTCTCACTGCTTTGAATTATATCCAGCCTTAGTGATGTGCTACAAAGTGGGACTAAAATTTAACATCAATCTTCCTGTGTATACCCCTACATATTAGAATATGATGCAAACAAAACTGTTGACTGATCCAAGAAAGGAGAAGTGCTTGGTTTTAATGTTTGTTTCTATGTAATATTAGTCATTATTAAAATGTTAAAAATTCTTTAACTTCTAATTATATTGATAACTGTATTTTTTAAACCTCAGAAAACTTTTAATTTTGAAGGATCGTTTTTAACACTGCTATAGAAGAGAATGTATGATGGGAATATTAGTTACTGTGTTTTGTGCAGCATTGAGTTCTAGGAGGCATGATGAGGTATCATGAAGCCTTTGGAATGGTTTTTAGCATGTGTTTTTGATGGCAAATTAATAAAACCTCAAAACATTTAGTTGACTAAGCAATTAACATATTACAAGGGCTGAAACATAGATTTGTTACAACCATCATTAGTCTTCTATGACACTAAAATGTTAGAGTTTGAGAGCAAACTAGAACAAAACAAAACTTAATAGCACCCTTCATAAGACATAAATCAAAATTTCAAAGAGAAACATGGGGAGTTTTGTGATTATACAGCATTAGAAAATGTAACATCCAGAGAGACAGTGTGAACATGGAACCAACCGGGAAAAAATTTCAGACGCAAATCAGTTTAAGAAAATTCTCAGTAATGCAAGAAAATAAGCCTTTAGTTTTGATGATTTGGTTCTTAGACCAGGTAAGATGAAGAGGAAGCTGATGCCATCAACTGGCTGCAATTCCTTAATATGCTAAGAAGTACTTTGAATGAGATGGATGCTACTTTATAGCAAAATCTTTACCAAGGAATGAAAATTTAGTTTAATAAAAGCACATTCTAAGCAGCTTAATGTAATAGATGTACTGCTAAATGAGTAGTCTGGTTTGTTGGACACTTGCCTGAGAGGCAAGGAATCTGGATTCCTCTTCCTGATTTAAAGATTATTTGGGAAAACGGAGATTAAGTGCCAAAGCACTCTAGTTCTTTCCTTTTACCCTCCATGAAATTATTAATTTGATCCAAAAATTTGGCTTAACTCAGCTATAATTGTTCAGTTGTTTGTTTTCTTTAGTTTCTGCCAAAAGTTTTATAAATAATCTTAAGAGTAAACCTTATTTCTTCACAAACCTCTTAATTTCTTTTTTTAATATAGACTAATGATGATTAAAGGGCAAAGTTGGCCTGGCAAAAATAAGCAATGTCTCCAGGTAAAATTTTAAACTTGAACTTAAAACTGTGGATTTCATAGCTAAAGGAATATTGTCTATACTAAAAAATGGGTTTAGAAAACTAACAGAAAATGCTTGGAACACATATTAAATAAAAAACAGACATACAGTCTGAGACAATGATGGAAAGATAATACTGTAAAGTCAATCTGTCATGATGGTGGTTGATTAGTCTTAGTATTTTTTTCACTAGGAAAATCTTATCTGAAAAAAATTAAATTAATTTATATTAGATTCATGCAGGTTGGAGTTGGAATAGTCAAAATACTTAGTAAGAATGGAGGGAAACTGAATTAGCAATTTGAACTGATTTTCTGTTCATAAACAATGTCTGATATATAATCAAGAGAAAAAGTCTTGAAAAGAAAAAACAGCTAATTCTTAGAAAATTAAACAAAAACTCCTCAAGCATTTTCTTACTTATTCTTAAGAAACAGAACTAATATCATAGAAGTAATTTAGGCTTACCAATGAACTATGATTTTATTTTTAAACTTCTGCTTAGAATTCCACAACACCATCAAGCATAAAATCATAAAGGGGTAAAAAAAGTGAATTCTGTAGTCCTAATTTCCTAATCTATGCAGACAAATTTTGCATACTCAAACACAAGTGAAAACATATGTCTGTTCTTCTTTGTGGCAGCAAAGTAACTCAGGCTATAAAAATGATTGGTTACATTCTGGCTTTCTGTCTTTCCTGTCAATCTCTTAGGTTTCTTCACAAGAGTTCAGCAAGGCATAGATGTGATCAAAATTATCTTTGTCTGCTGAGAGCAATAAATGCAAATTTGATAATTAATGTGTGTATTCTTTTGAATTTGTTTGTTTGTTTATTGATAACACTAAAGCTGGAAAAAATAATTTAAAAACCCCACAGGAATCCAACTTATTTTTCTATAAAAGGGGATAAGAAATAATTTTTTTGATTCCAAAATATCCAGTTGTTGAAGGTGTAATTTTAATCTTTTTCAATTGGACACTAGGCATGGATATTCAATCATATCTTCCTCCTATGTAAGGACAAATTTTACATCTCACACACACACACACACACACACACACTTTTCCAAATTTCAAAGAATGCAGAAGTAATAATATTGTAAATGTCTAAATGGTGAAATTCCCATTTATGTGGGAAATGCTCACTTATAGCCCATCAGTAATATTTTAAAAATATTAGCATTAGATAACAACATGAAGCAGGCTGGCATGCAAAGGTATTTTTGAAAGTTTCTGTTTTGGTTGGGTATATTGAATAGCCCACCTGATATCTAACTTGCTGTGTTAGATCATGGAATCACAGAATGGTTTAGGCTCAATGGGACCTTAAAGACCATCTCATTTCAACTCCTCTGCTGTGGGTAGGGGCACCTTCCATGAGACCAGTTTCTCAAAGGCCCACCCAGCCTGGCCTGAGGCAACCACAACTTCTCTGAGAAACCTATTCCAGTGATTCATCACACTCACACAGTAGATTTCTTCCTAATATCTAATCGAAATATATTCTCTTTCAGTTTAAGCTATCACCTCTTGTCCATCATTACATACCCTTGTGAAAAGTCCCCCTTCAGCTTTCTTGTACATTCCCCTTCAGGCAGGAAGTACCTAAAAAGTGTAAATTCTCCCTGGACTCTTCCCTTCTTGAGGCTGAACAACCCCAACTCTCTCAATCTGTCTTCACTGGAGAGGTGCCCCAGCCCTCTGATCATCTTCATGGCCCTTCTCAGGACTTGCTTCAACAAATCTTTTTTGTGCTGGGGCCCCAGAGCTGGATGCAGCCCTGCAGGTGGGGTGTCTCCAGAGTGGAGCAGAGGGGCAGAATCCTCTCCCTCATCCTGCTGGCCACACTGCTTTGGATGCAGCCCAGGACACATATGGTCACCTTTCTGCAAGTTCATGTTGCTGTCTCATGTTGAGCTTCTCATCAATTAGCACCCCTGCTGTATTAATTAGTAATAATACAACAGTTAATATCTTTCACATTTCAAAGTTCTCATGTCAGGAATGCGTATGTTTAAATTAAGTTGACTTTAACAAAGTACCTGCTCTCCTAGAGCTTTACTGCATATATGAGAATGGCATTTACTTTACCAGTGAACAGAATGGTATCACTGCAGATACTGCAGTCAATTCAGCAAGTATTTTCCCAAAGGCTAAGGCTTTTGACATACATAACATATATGTTAAGCAAAGACACTTAGGGCTCTGGAATATAGGCAGGGGTTGCAAAATAATCTTAGGAAAAACGTGTAGAAAGTAACTCTCTGTCTTTCTGAGGAGTATTTGTACTGTTAACTTGTATTTACCATTAATCAGCTTCTGTGATGCTTGTTTCAATGGCTCAATGTATCATTTGGACAGAGCTCCCAGTAGCATGCTAAATATATCCAGCTCTTGAATAGGACTTTCTTCTAAAATTTACTGTTCACCAAGCCAGGGCTGTAACATATTGCCAGAAGTGAGAACAGCATGTGTTACTGGAAGGTTAACTAGTCTTCAACTTCAGCTTCTGAACTATGGATGATATTGGCAAAGTGTGTTAAGGTCAAATCCCTCTCCTAAAACCATATTTGAAAACGTTTGTAGTGACACAGGTCTTTAAGGAACAGCTATACATCTGTGTGCTTAGAGCTAGGCAGCGTGTTAGCAAGACAGGAACTGAAGTGGCAAGATAAGTGCTGCAGCATAAATAGCTGTTAAAACAAGGATGGAAAGTCTTTTCTGTTCACTGTGTTTATTATAAATCTGGTGTGACATTGATATCTTTCCTTTGAATGAGTTTGACTAAATCTTTCAAGTGTGTAAGATTTTTTAATTTAGGAAGAAATGAGGGGTAGTATTCCTGTTAATCACCCTTTCTGTTTCTACAGGAGGCAGATTAATTTGTAAATAGGATCATTACAGCATATTTCTGAAGCTGGAACTACAGAAAGTTAGTTTCACAAAAGTCTGGGAGAATATGCCAAGCCTGAGCTACCAGAGTCACTGGTCATTTGAAGTGTCTGAATCTCTTCACTTACAGACGTGGTTGGGCACTTGTGGCTCATAGTGGTGGTAATGTTTGGGTTTTTTTTTTCCTTAAAGACAACGTCTCAGCCAGGAAATGCTTACTGACCACCCCTTGCTGTATCTCCTTTTTTTTTTTTGGTGGGTTTTTTTGTTGAATGTCTGCCAATAGGATAAATTAAACAAGCTTTTTTTTTCTTCTAGAAAAGAAGAGAATTCAATTAATCATTCCTAATCCAACACTAACTGAAGTAAAAGTTCCTCATACTTTACAAAGAAAAAAATCAAGTCAATACTGTTTAAATTTCATGTTTTATTAATATTTTAAAACAAAAAGCAAGAAGAGACAACAGTAATATATGAAATAGTATGTGCTATGTCACTTGAGAATTTTTGTTACTGTCAAAATTCTGAATTTATTACAATTCCTTCAAAAATAATTTTAGCATAGATTGTACATCCTACAAAAGAAATATTGATCAATGTGTTTCCACTCGCTAGATCCTGATCAAGTACCTCAAAAACTCAAAATAGCTTGTTTCTCTCAGAGAAACAAATTTATAAAAAAATTTATAAAAAAAATTTATAAAACTGTAAGAGTCAAGCTCTCATTTGTGAAGTACTGTATAAAAGTGTACCACGGAGAAACAAAATGCTGCAACATCTGTGGGAAAGCTATAAGCTACTGGGAAATATCCTTCTAAACACACTTAAGAAAATAAAAAGCACATTGCTCTCTGTTCTTCAAGCATAAGATAACTGCACAATAACTGTGTAACTCAGCAGAACACTAAACACATATATGTGTGCAACAGCTGACCATAAAACATGGTTATTCTGTCAGAGACAGACTCAGCCCTCTTGGAGGGCCTGAATGTGTCTGATCCTTTGAATAAACTTTTAGTGGTTTACAGCCATAATTTACACAAACAAGTATTTATTAGCATAAATTTGTTATTATGTTACTGAACTTTCCATTGAGCAAGTGAATGACAGTTTTATTTGTTTCCGGTACAGAGCTGATACTAGTCATGCTAGAGGAAAAACTCTTCATCTGGAAGGATAAATACTGGCTTATCTGTTTTGTTCTTTATCAGGAAAGCGTTTGGTCTGTCCATATTCCAAGCTGACTGAAAAGTACATGGCGGCGATGAACAAAGAAGATGCTGAGTGCTGCTGGGTTGCTGCCAGCCCTGTGCAGTCACCCTTTCAGGTGACCAGACTTCTGTGGGTTAATCTGGTCTACACCAGCAGAGAGGTCATTGCAGAATTCAGCTCACATAATAAAGTTGTAAGAAAACTTAATTTCCAGAGGCCAAAATTCAATCTGCCTCTATTGTTTTGTATGTATACGATATTTCATATTTAAAAATATTTTTAAAATCCCAGAAAAGTAGAAAGCATCTAGGCTAGACTGGCAAATGTGGAGAAACAGTGTAGCAACAGCAGTTCTCATTAGGTAGCAGGCCAGCAGCTTTTGCAAAATGTTAGTAAAATGCCCTGAACAATTGCAAACTTTTATTACAACATGATCAGATCAAATAGAATTGTAGACAGAATCTGGTACTAAGTGTGTCCTACACCCTATTCTCCAAAATGTAACTTTTGACAACTGCATTGTGTCTTTACATAACATTGATTTAGCTGTTGGTCTTTGATCTTTGCTTTTATTGTAACCCTATGAAAATCATAATAACTTTTTATTTTATTTTAGCTTATTTTAGTTTAGTTTAGTTTAGTTAAGTTTATTGCAGTAAAAAATATCCAGAACACACCACAACTTTCTGACATGCAATTGTGAATTTGCAACTAATGTATTCATTGGGAAACCACCATTTCCTTATCTTCTTCTGTCAAACTTGCAGTATCCCAGCCATCATACAATATTTTCGTGACCTTTTCCCAGATTTTAAGTGCTTTGCAGGTTCTTATGCTGTAAAGCACTTCATTATTCTTTCACCAACTTCCAGAAGTTTAGGATTTTATTTTGAAGTCTCCTTTTCAAGTAGCAGTTAGTCCCTGCCTATTTTGTATTATAAAAGCCAACATTATCAGAGCCTAAGGTGGTGTGTGATTGCAGGCAGAAGCTGTTTAATACTGAAGTCTGAAAGCAAAGATGTCTTTAGATCTTATAGTGCCTCATATGTGACCAGGGATAAGGTATTTTTTAGCAGGGATTTGCATTAATAAAAATTAAAGCTTTAGGATTTCACTTCAAAGGGAAATGTCAATGAAAGCATATCTTCTCTTAGTTGCACTGGTAGCAGAATATTAACATCACTAATGTAAAAGTTTATATAGCTAGCGGCTGCAGTCTCTGTCTCTCAGTAGAGAAAAAAAATAATTCTTAGACCACATCAGAAGAGTGCAGCACTTAAAATACAAAGAAAGAAATGAGGAGTGTCTTTTTCTTAGGAGCAGTAAGCATACAGAGTACATTTATTTTCAAATTGATATATCTATAATTTAAAAAGTTTAATTTTTAATGAATTAATTCCAGACAGGCATTGACATAGAAATAAATATATTAGTCATTATGTGCTAGCTTTTTCAAGCTTTACTGGTGCTAAGTATTATTTTGTGCTGCATATACAGTCATTGATTTCAGAGAAACAACTCTACAGTATAAGTCACTGCTTAAGGGACAGAAAAATCTGTGTGAAGTATAACCTATCAAATACAATTACACAGTAAAAAGGATTATTTCATTGATACTAGTCCATAGGAACATCCAATTTGCAAATATTTAGTGAAGACACTTTTGAATGCAGAAAGTCCTTTTTAGTTGAAAGGAGGAAAAATGGATTGTCAGGTTTTTTTTAATAAAGCACAGGGAGAAGATATGTGTATTTGTGTTCTTACTGTCCTGAATAATTAAGGGATTTCAGTTCCTTTATTGTAAGAAATAAAAGTAAATAAAACTATGATTCACTTACTAAATGGAAGTTCAATAACATTAATTGTTAGCCAGGAATTGCTCAAACATTCAAAGCATCTGAAATCTTGAAAATTGGTTTTAAAAAGTCTGATGTTTTTAAGGGTATCGTCTGGAGATTTTGTGTACCTGTTCAGCAGGATAATATAGAGCTGCTGATGTTCTTTTTCAGTATTGGATGGTTTCTGTGCCTGGGTGGATTTGACTGTGATTAGGGGTTGCATGAAGAATATATAATATTAAATGAGATGGAAACTGCAAGTTGGCAGGCTAACCCACTGACCTGTAGAAAGCAGCATTTTCCAAAAGCCATTATCTCTGAGGCATTCTGGCCTTTTCTAAGTGGTTTTAAAGAATTACTTCTACATTTATATTTAAATGAACCAGAAGATGCTGCTGCCTGATTGCATCACTTTCTTTTATAAGACCTAATGGCGAAGCCCAGAAGAAGAACAGAGAAGCCTAAGGAGGATTTTCATACCAATTCAGTTGCTTGTATCCAAAATTAGGGTTAAAAGGCTTTGCCCAATAACAATGGAGAAAGACTGTTTTATTTCATACATTTCATTTCTATCACCAAATTTTCTCAGGTTTCCATGGTCATCCTCCAGAATACTGTTTTATTGAGTAGCCAAAGTATTACCTCATGACTAAAATATGTCAGTATTTAAATATTCCTACAAGCAAGTGCAGAAAGAAGACAATGGTACATTTGTGATTTCCCTTCCTCTCTTCTATACAATGATTTAAGTGCTCACTCAGCTGTTAGGAAAATCTGACTCAGTTCCTTTTATCCCTTGAGAGGATTTGGTCTAGTAAATGAAGAATATATGCAATACATGTGTTGGAATGAGAAGGGTGACTGGTAGCCAAGACTTACCATTTCTAGGAAAGCTTCCTAAGCAGCATGACAGAGATTCAGAGCCCCTTTTGGCACTAGATTTTATGGTTTTTTTCTTTTTTAATCATTTGGCACAACTTCACCAGGAGAGATCCTGACTTCTGTGTAAATCGTTTACTCTTTGACTTAATTATAAAGTTAATAAAAGTTCTCTGACTTATAAATGACAAATGAATAAAATCTCATTCGGTTTTAATTTTATAGAATATAGGAGAGGGATTTGAATCTTGCTTCTTTGTGTGAATTATTCAATACTTAGTCTAATAACTAGGTGTAACATGTACATAGATTTTACTATGATGGCATAACAACAGCTCCTCAACAAACCCGCTCTTAGGAGTGTTCTCCATCTGTAAGCCCTGATCAAGGGAGACTGGAGCTTAGGCTTCCCATTTGCATCTCTTTTAATGGCATCAAGTTGAAAGAATAAATTCAGAAATACTCTAGAGTTTGAATGTGTTGGTTCCACAAGTAAAATACAGTGAATTTCGTGTATCCAATTCTGGGTGTGGAATGAGTTTATTGATCCTACAGCTTGCATTCCACTTAATTCCAATTTTTTTTAGCATTATTTGGAGAGGATTTGATGCTGTATGTTTGAACTACTGTACTGTTGTTCTGATGGAGAAATTGTGATGGAAAAATTCTGAGACACAATTTTCTCAATTAGACATGAAGGTATTGCTACCGTATTTCAGGCCAATAAACAAAGGCTGAAGTAAAACTCACTAAAAAAAGAAAAAAAGTCAGCAAATGCTTTATTTTTGCTACCCCATTAAAAGAAAATATGCTCTTTCAAAACTGAACTTTCCAGTCCCAGTCAGAATTTTGTTACAGTCCCTTTCCTACTGCCTTGAATGTTTTTCATGCTCTAAATTCATGCTGTTTTGACCAGCATCTTTCTATCTCAAATTTTTCAAAAATTCTGTTATGCAAATGTTTGTGATTCAGAAAGCAATATAATTCAATGATTTCAAGTTCTTTCGAAATATGTCATTCCATGCAACTTTGCTTAAAGTAATGCACCAAAGAACGAGGATATATTGATAAAATCTCACTGAAAAGCAGCCAGAACCTTTTGTCTGTCTTTTGACAAAATTTCTGATGTCTGCAAATGTAGCATTTATGTCTTAGTTATACTTCAAATAGTTTGGGTGACAATTTCCAGATTACGGGTAAATTACAAATATCTTTGCCAATTCAGTGCATGTGAATGGCTGCATGATAATGTTTCTGTTCCTCAGCTACATGACATTATTTTTACCTAATGAGCAATAAGAGAATGTGAACATAAATTCAAAGCACTTTAAAACTTACTGATATTTTCATGAATTCAAGCAGCTGTTGAAATATTCCTAATTACAAATATCACTTATCAAGAGGAGCATATTGAAGCCAAGTGGTTTGTATGCAAGCACATTTACAAGACTGCTAAGTTCTTTTTTTTCTCTTCACTCTTGAGATAGGTTTACTTTTTCTTAATATGCATAATACTGGATTTGAAATTGTTTAAACTGAAATTAATACTCAATACTCCAATAAAATACTTCTTTATTCAGAAGATTCAAAAGAGCAAAGAAGCTGTAGAATTAAACTTGTGCCTTACTGAATTAGATATATTTTCTGTCACAGTAGGTATGTCATGTATTACGTGCAAGATACTGGATTAAATAAATTACTCAGTACATCAAATAAATCATCTGGTAAAACATACTGTATTAATACTAAATCAAATATGTTTAAGAATTCTGCAGCCTACAGGTAGTTAGAAATATATTCTTTTCTCTTTATTTAAATTCAAATCACTAAAAATGCAAGGTGTGCACCATCTGGTAAAAGGCAGAAATATTCCTTTGACAGTTTTCTTTTTCTTTTCTATATTAGATTGTTTTATCAACTCTGGTACTGAAATGGCAGAACGGTAATAAATTCGGCACTAGTAAGCCTTCTTATACTTTTTAATTTTGAATGAAAAGTCTTTGCTAATGAGAAATGTTATGAGACAAACATTTATATGATGACTATGGTGTGGATCATTGCCATGCTTGTTTATTACAGTTCTTAATGAAAGGCAGCTTCCTATTACATATGCATGGAAGTCTGCTTTTTACTGTCACTGGCAATTTTTTTACTTTAAGCTGCATAATATCTGCTTAAAACTTATGATGTTACATAGACACAATGTCCAAATTTTAACAGTCATACTCTCTTGCTGTGGCGTATTTTCTTTTTTCTTTTTCTTTTAATTTGCTTATTATTTTACAAATTGAGTTTTGCTTTTTTTTTTTCTTGTTTTGTTTAACCTTTGGAGAAGCTATTATCTTTCCTGGACATTGATCTTCAAATAAATCTCATATTATGTGTATGGAACTCATTTAGCTAATATAGAACTATTTAGCAATAGATCATGTTGGGAATGCCAGTCCAAATAGGATACAGTCCACAGCGCTGTCTCTAGTTATATTAGAGGAGCGAGACATCTGCTGTATTATACAGTACACCTAACATGATTCAGTTTGGTATTCACAAAGAGCAGTTGCATATCTAGATATGCTCCCTTTGGTTCTGATTATAATTTTTAAATATCTCATACTTTAGGAAAAAAACAGTTTAGCCTCTGTTATTTACTTATTTGTCCTTTGCCACCACATGTTGAGATCCTAATTGTTGTGGTGCTGGCTCAGAACCATGTGGTTAAAGGGAATTGATGTGTCCATAGCAAAACAATATCCAAATATGTAACAAGAGACATAAAAATATATTAAGATAAATTCTAATAAACTAGGTGACTTTTTCCAGGGAATATCCTTGGATGGGAATGAAAATTTTATACTTCCGGCTGTGGAGAATTCTGTGAAACTGTAGTTTTTTTCTACAATTATAGGAACTTTGAATCTATGGTGGGTTAGTTTACTCATGATATTTCTCTGTGGGCTTCATATTTCTTTCTATGTGAATCAGTGGCAAAAAGAGAACCTCTGCATTGGTACTGAAGTCAGTGAGACTTCAGTAAGACTTGCACCCCTTTGGTGCTAGAAGAGACCAGAAAATCCTCACTGTCAAGCTGACAGAGGTAAGCAGAAAAAAGAGCAGCCCCACTCATGTGTCATTTTTCTGTGGTATATCAAGGAAGATAATTTAACTGGGAGCTGTACAAATATCTCGAGTTGTGAGGAAGGGGAAGAGCCCCTTTAAAAGGGCAGTCCACACAAAGTATGGCAGCAAGCAGTAGTAGTTGCTGCTATTGGCAGAGTAAGAAGTAGCAGGTGCCAGAAGGAAGTATGGCCTTCAACAGCATTGTCAGCATCTGTATGTATGAGACTGCTGCTGCCCGATTTATGGAGGAAGACCTGGCTTATGGGTGACAGTTTCAGGTTATTTAATACCTATGTATGACAGTCCAGGTAACTGAAAAGTTTTCAAGGTCAATTCTGCATTACCCAGGATGCCTTTATCAGATATCTTCAAATGTCTACACTGCTTTGTCTTTCAGATGATAGCCTTCAGCTGTTTCCCTTTGGAACACGGTGTACCTACTCTTATAGGGTATTAGCGAGTAGTTTTAATACAACAAACTGATCTGTAAAGTAGTAGTGTTTGTTTTGTCCCTTTCTAGGCTGTGTCTCACAAAACATCCAAGAAACATAATCAAACCCCAAAATACAAACCATTTCATGTCAGGCAGCAGAAATGACTACCTTACCATGCGGCAGGCAGGCAGTACTTGAACAGCCAATGCAAGGCAGTGCCTGACAGATATCATGGCCAGACAACCTCACAAAAACAGGATCGATGCTCTGGTCATGAGCCTAGAAACTTAAATAAAGAATAGCAAAAGCAAAATTACATATTTTAAAATAACCTTGAACGTTTTCTTCTCTTGTGGGCAATTTTATTTGCTTGTTTGTTTAGAGTTGGTTGGTTCATTTTAGATTAAAATATTTTACAAGTTGTGAGAGATGACATAAAAAACAAATGATGTATCATTTTATTACCTCTTCTGTAAAATGTAAAAGCATACTTCTCCATCAGAAACTGTTCAGATGAATTATTCTTATAGAGATATACTGCTAATAGCATGTAAGGATATTTCTTCTGTGTCTTAAATAAATTCAAGTGTCAGAAAGTTTGTTTTTCATTCCCTTCCTCAGCCACTGACACAGAGAGAAAAATCAGTATCACTTGAATTTATTTTCATTTGGATAGGAGGGAGGCTTGATCTCTTAAGACCAACAAATTCAAAAACAATATTGTCTTTGTGAAGTAGCACAACACCATGAAGAGCAAGGATTAATATGAAAATAGGATTTCACAGCTTCATGTAAATCAGACTGTAGGTTGGGTTGGTACAAACATGCTGTCTGTGTTGGCTCAGTGCTAGGTGGGTATGCACAGAATCACAGAGTTAATTAGGTCGAGGAAAAGAGCTCTGAGATCATCGGGTCCAACCTATGACCAGACACCACCACGTCACCTAGACCATGGCACTAAGTGCCACAACCAGTCTTTCCTTAAGCACATCCAGGGTCAGTGACTCCACCACCTCCCTGGGCAGTCCAGTTCAATGCCCAATCACCCTTTCTGTGAAGAAATTCCTCCTAATGTCCAACTTGAACCTCCCCTGGCATGGCGTAAGACTGTGTTCTCTTGTCCTTACTGGCAGGGAATCCTTATAAACTGAGACAAGACCATTGTAGCAGGTCACTGTTTTACTAATTTCAGATGTAACCAATGCCAGGCATAATTAACATATTTCCCATATTTTTTTAGGGTATCTCCCTAAAATTATGTTTTAATACTTTCATGTTTTAAAACAGTGGTGGTTATGGCTAATGGCTAACATTCATGTTATTTAATAGAAAATTGGAAATTAATATAATCAAAAGGCATCTGCTTTTAAACTTACCTGTCCTAGACCACTAACAAAATCAGTAGATACTTCCTGTCCAAAACTTGAAACATTTCTCTACAGTTTTGCTCCTTAAATGCAGTTTTCAGAAAGCAGTGGCATACAACAATATTCACACAGGATCACATAATAATTTGGGTTGGAAAAGACGCTTAAGATCATTGAGCCCAACCATTAACCTAACACTGCCAAGTCTACCACTAAATTATGTCCCTCTTCAAGTGCCACATCTACATGTCTTTTAAATACCTCCAGGAATAGTAACCCAACCACTTCCCTGAGAAGCCCATTCCAATGTCTGACCACCCTTTCCATGAAGAAATTTTTCCTAATATCCAAATTAAACCTCTCCTGGAGCAACTTGAGGCCATTTCCTCTTGTTCTATCACTTTCTACTTGGGAGAAGAAGCCACCTCACCCACCACCACCACTACCTACAACCCCCTTTCAGGTAGAGAGAGATATGGTCTCCCCTGCACCTCGTTTTCTCCAGGCTAAACAACCCCATCTCCCTCAGCTGCTCCTCATCAGACTTGTGCTCCAGACCCTTCACCAGCTCCATTTTCCTTCTCTGGACACACTCCAGCACCTCAATGTCCTTCCCTGTAGTGAGGGGCCCAGAACTGGACACAGGATTTGAGTATGGACTCACAAGTGCCCAGTAAGGGGGGACAATCACTGCCCTGGTCTTTCTGGGCACATTATTGCTGATACAGGCTATGATGCCATTGGCCTTCTTCGCCACCTGAGCACATGCTGGCTCATGTTCCAACGCCTGTCAAACAACATCCCCAGATCCTTTTCTTCTGGGCCACTTTCCAGCCAACCTGTTCCTCAGCCTGTAGGGCTGCATGGGGTTGTTGTGACCCAAATGCAGGTCCTTCCCCTAGTACTTCACCTTGTTTAACCTCATACAGCTGGGCTTGGTCCATAGAGCTATCTTGTCCATATCCCTCTGCAGAGCCTTCCTACCCTACAGCAGATCAACACTCCTACCCAATGTGGTGTCGACTGCAAACTGACTGAGGGTGCTCTTGATCTCCTTGTTAAGTTCATTCATAAAGATATTACACAGAACTGGCACCAAAACTGAGCCCTGGGTAACCCCACTGGTGATTGGCCACCAACTGGATGTCAGTCCATTCACCACCACTCTCTGGGCCTGGTCATCCAGACAAGATTTTACCAAGCAAAGTGTACACCCACTCAAGCCTTCAGAAGCCAGTTTCTCCAGGAGAAAATATGTGTCAAAGGCTTTACTAAAGTCCAGATCAACAATATCCACAGCCTGGATGCAAGCAGGACGTGCTTTTCCCAAATCCTTGCTGGCTGGGCCTGATCTCCTGTTTGTCCTGCACATGCTGTGTCATAGCACTCCAGGTGATCTGCTCCGTGACACTACCCGGATCCAAGGTCAGACTGAAAGACCTGTAGCTTCCCAAAACTTCCCTCCAGCCCTTCTTCTAGATGGGAATCACGTTTGCCAGCCTCCAGTCAACTGGGACTTCTCCAGTTAGACAGGACTGCTGATAAATTGTGGAAACCAGTTCATTGAGCACTTTTGCCAGCTCCCTGAGTACCCTTGTGTTTATCCCATCTGGCACCATAGACTCACGTGTGTCTAACTAGTGTAGAAGATTGCTGACCATTTTCCCTTGGATTGTGGGACTTTTGTTCCACACCGCTTCCCTGTTCTCTAGGATGACTCGCAGCTCAAGGAACTGGAGACCCTGACAACAGCTTTGAAAGTCTGAGTCAAAGAAGTCATTAAGTACCTCAGCCTTTCCCTCATCCTTTGTCACTATGTTTCCCTCTGAATCAAACAAAAGACAAAGATTCATCATGGTCATAACCGTCCTTCCAAAGGAAAAAACTCTCCTTTTACAGCCAAAGGTGTTCAGACTGTCATACATGAAATCAAGGAATTGGCTTTCGCATTCATTAAGTGACAAGTGGTTGATTCAAATTATGAATGTTTTATTAGTTAATTAAGCTGTTAATTGATTTCAGAGGGTGAGAGAATTTGTGATTTGTGTGTTCCTTGATGTTTGAGTTTTAAATAGTTTTTTTAAGTGTTCAACAAAGTTCAAGAGTTTAAATTTTGTTAAGAAAATATCTTTGAATAAATCCTCAAGTTAGCTGTGGCCCAAAGGGAAGAACCCCTCACATATGGCTAAAAAGACTCCTCTCAGAAGTCAGCCGTTGGGCCTGTCAACAAGTTCCATGGCAACATGAATTTCAATGAGGGAGCTTCCCGCCTAAAGTCCTGATGACATCAGCCAGAGATTTCAACCCTAGACACCAGCGAGCCATTGGCCGAAAGGCCGGACATCACTCTTTGGACTCAGACCAACGGGAAGGACTTTGCCCGGACTCCCCCAATCATCTCCCCCCTGGGAGGGGGACAGTGGGTGGTGATGGGAGGAGCCAGAAGGGGTAGAAAACCGAGAGCACAGCCGGGAGAGCTGCTCTTTGCCTGCTCTCTACCTGCCTTTTTTGCTTGCTTTGGTAGTTGCAGCTTGTCTCTGCACACCTTAGCTCAGGATTAGCCCAGGCAGAGCCCGGTGCTGGGGGATCCTAGGCCTGCTTCTTAAACAGTTTGCTTGGGACTAGCCCAGGCAAGACCCAGCACTGTGGGTCTTTGATTTGGGTTTATAGCTGGTTAGGCTAAAGTTGTCTCAGATCGCTGCTAACTCGGAGTAGTTTTTTTTATTTAAGGAATTTGGCCTTTTTTGTTAATAAATCAATTAGTTTCTAAACTTTTTGAGTGTGGCCTCATTCCTGACAAGACAGGCCAGACTTCTTCCCCACTGGCTTGTCTTGCAGCGCAGGAGGATGGACTATTTATGTATCAAATGTAGTGGTTCATGCAATCTGGAAAATTACTTGGTTTGTTGAGTGCAAAGTAGTCACCAGTTCCTGTTTTGTACAGGACTGTCATAGTGACAGTCACAACCTAGAGCCTGAAACAGGTGCAAGAAATAAGCACTAGGTACTAAGCACATATTTAGCCTTACACACTCCTCAGTTTTCCACAAAGATGTGATGCAGAGAAATATTCTCTTTTATCCCCACTTTCTGTAAAAAGAGGGCTTTATTAGATTTCACAGTATTTCAAAGTTCTTGAAACCAAAAATAATGCAAAAATACTTCAGAATTATAGCCTAGAGTCCAACCTATAGAAACTCATCTAGTAGCTGGATGAAGGAAGTTCTTTCAGGAAATTATTACCCTCTCTTTAAATTAAACAGAAGAGAAATTAGACCGTTAGCCTTTGATATTCGAGTTGGATATACCGCCTGCAGTGCTAAAAGTAAACGGAGGTAAATAACATTTTCACAATCATAGTTTATAATTTGATTCTCTGATAAGGAAACCACAAAAAATTAAATTTTAGGTCAAAATTTCAAGTCATCTAAAATAATAAATCTCATTTTTATTCTGTGGATGGATTTTTGGGGTTTCTTTTGCATGTTTTTTGAATTTATCTAGCCAACTTGAAATAGTAGCTTTTGGGCCGTTACATGTTTGTGAGGTGAATACCATCCTCTTAACATATATTTTCCAAAGATAAATTTGAGAACCACTTCATTAGGTTTTTAAAAGCCTAACTACTTCAGAAAGTTTCAGTTCTGAAAAGCTGCTCATATGAAGAAAGTATTTCAATGTTAAGAATTTGGCATTTGAAATAAAACAATTTGGTATGTCAAAGATAAACATGGATAATATTTTCAGTGGTTAGGCTGTAGCTGTTTCATTTTCAGTAGCATTATAGAAATTGATATCTGCCGGGCAATTAATCTATAATTTTTCGAACAAATACTCTCTTTCAGTC
The DNA here is from genome assembly GCA_013397115.1 of Edolisoma coerulescens. Classification (NCBI taxonomy): domain Eukaryota; kingdom Metazoa; phylum Chordata; class Aves; order Passeriformes; family Campephagidae; genus Edolisoma; species Edolisoma coerulescens. Next base: position 238,760 of record VWZW01002006.1, on the reverse strand, counting down.
ATGGGTAATAGATGCTGTAATTCTACGGTACTAATATAAAATACGTTGAAAACTATTTTTTGCATCATGGACATTATTTTATTAATGACTTCAAATAAAAATTCCTAAATCTGTCAGACCATGACACTTCAGAGTGCTGGAATTATTATGTATGTAAATTAATTTACAGGCATTTTTGGTCCGAAGGATTTAGCATTGCACAATGGTTTTATCTGTTATCTTCATATTGTATTCAAAGAACTAGATGAAACATCTTTGATGTTGAAATACACCCTAGGATTGTGGCACTCAGTATTTTTACTTTAATCAATCCCAGCAGACATATCTTACTGTACTAGATCAAACAAATTGCAGTTTTGATTTAGTTTGAATCTAGTGAGGCTGAATAAACTACGTGTATTCCACCTTACTTTATTACTGATAATGGGCAAATGGATAACTAGATGGCATAATTTTTGCAAATTTTTCAAGACACGTCCTGCAGCATAAAAAGAAAAAAAGTTCATAAAGTTTCCTATCCTCTGGCATGTATGTCAATTTATTCAAGTAAAAATTGGCACAGAAGCTACTGCTTTTCCACATAACTATCGACTTTTAAAATGTATAAATGGCAAATCTCAGAATAAGAAGTGGCACCTTTTATGTATAAATGCAATTAATTCTGTTTTTTTTTTCTTTATTCTTTCTAATTATTTCATAGCAGAAGTTTCTGGAGAAGGCATAACAAAAATCATACACCTTTAGTTGTATAAATTTACAAATGGACTTTGTTTACTTCAGATGAAATAAATTAATTATAAATAGCATATATTCTAAATGACACTTTTTTCATCAAAAAATTGAAGCTTCCACAGTAAGCCAGGAAGGCATCTGAATGATTGAAATCCTCCTTAAGAGAAGGCAGTAATCAGCCTCCAGCAAACCCTTGTATATACAGGTGAAATTCTAATTTTGGTCATAACTTCTATACCTAAATGGTAAACTCTGCATGCAGAGCTGCATAGGGGGATCTGCTGGGCTGGGAAGATATTCCACCCAGGCTGGTAATTGAGGCATACACTGAAACACCCAGGTAATGCCTAGCAGTTGGTTTTGACAGGGGAATCCCTGGGACCCTCTGAAATTTCCACCACGTGAGATTTTCCAAAAATTGGTCAAATGATTTTTCTGCAGCATTCCGGCTGAAGGCAGCTGGCACTTCAATCAGCCACTCAAGGTATTAATGACTAAGTATTCTGCACATGTACGAAGACTCAACCTGAGTTAAACATCCAATAAGAATTATACGTAGTCATTGTACCTAGAAGTCCAGGACAGGACAGGTCTCAGGACATTTTCAGGCATTTGCAGTTTCTGCTCAGTTTATGGTGATATTGTAAAATGGCAGAGGAGAGGTGAAGTTAAAGTACTCCTTTTCTTTTAATTTTTCATTCTTGAGCTTTGATCTTCAGCTGGATGCCTGTTCCGTAGCTTGGCTCTCACATCAGCAGAAGCCCCATTGTCTGATAATGGTACAAATACCAAGACCTGTAGTTAGCAGAGATGTATCTCTTTCTCTGCTTCAGCATCAACTGAGCAGCAGGCTCTAGTAACCAGAACCAAGGAACAGGGAGAAAATGAGCTATTTTATAAGCCAGAGCATTCAATAAGCATCTGAAAGTCCTCTCCCACTATGAGCCACACTGCAGGATTACTTCTGCAGGAGAAGCAGTGAGGCAAGCACACTGAATCTGTTGTGTAGTGTCCGTAAATAACGTCTTGTATGTAAGCTGAATTTCTAGATAGCAAGTTTGGAGTAGCTCATTATGATTATGTTTCAATAGGATGCAAACAGACACCTGCTTTTCTGTCCACATTTGAAGGCAGGTGGACAACAGTCTGTGCCACTGTGTGTGAACTCAACCTTCCAACTCCTTATCAGGGCCTGTGCCTGCAAACACAGTTATGTTTCTACACTGGAGTTCGACTGATCCAGGGAGGAACCCGGAGAAAAATATGTCAGTCTTCAGTTGTCCCTGTACACAAGCACTGTCTACACTTGTAAGGTGGGATTCAGTTCCTCAATACCACACTTATTTCTTAAATGTAGAAAACAAAGCACCCATGACAGCCGCTCGGAGTTTAGTCAATAGTACCAGGGGGGCTTGGGGAGATATTCAGCTCATCTCAAAGATATTTTTCAAGCCATATCTACAAAAGAAAAAAAAAAACAAAACAACAACAACAACAAAAAAAAAAACCAACAAAAAAACCCCTCAATTTATTTAGGTGGTCTTCTCAATATTCCCTAGAAGAAATTTAGATATTTGACCAATGACAAAAGAAGACAATTCTGCATTGCTTCCTTTACCAATCAGGTTTTTTATAAAGTAGAAAAAACTGTTACAAAAATATTTAACTTCTTTTTCAGTTGCTCCTGGAATGTGATACCTTTTCTTTTTCCCTGCAGAGAAAGGGAAAAGAAAATGTTAAGAACTCCTCATGGTCATTTTCCATTTAAACTGCATGCTTTTCATTAAAAAAAAAAAAAAATCTTTTCTGTTATAGAAAGGTCAGCACAATTCAGGAGCTATGAGCTATAAAGTTCCAGGTGTATGTAGAGGCTAAAAATATATTTCAAGTTGTGCTTGAATTATTGATAATTGTTCTTCAGTGTTTGAATCAGTTTTGTACAGGTCTGAGATTCCAAGTCTCTGTGAAAACTTCTTTATGAGCCAGCATTGTGCAAAATGAGAGAATGGCTTGGTCACATTTATAGAAACTGGAAATCCAGAAGGTTTCTTGGAAGTAATGCTCCAAACAGAGCCACAATCTCAGTGTATAAAAACGTACAACATTTTCTAACTATAACAAATCTTGTTGAAGAAAGTTTTAAGATAATTTAAATTAAGTTAGCCTAGGTCTCTATTGACTTTTGCAATCTATACTTTTACATTTTTTGGTAGATTTTCTCTGACCTGTGCCATTGTTAGTGAACAGGGCAGTGCCTTGCCCCCCAGAGATGACTTGTTCAGAATGAAATTACCAAAACTATTTGGTGGCACAGACTGGAAAAACAGAAGATATAAGTTTTTTTTTTTGTTTTGGAATTTTTTGTTTGTTTGTTTTGGTTTTGGACTACTTTTTTGGGGGTTTTTTTGTTTGTTTGGGGGTTTTTTGTTTTCATTTTGTTTTGTTTTGTTTTGTTCTGGTTTTTGCCAGTGCCTACAGAGACTTATTTTTAGATCTGTCTAACCTCAGCATTATGTACAATTGACATATCTGTGTTTCTCTCATATTGCCGAGCTTCAGGGTTTGCAGGTAATGCTTTTCCAGTTCAGTTACAATCCGTCTTCTATTCCAGACACAGAAGGTCGACCTACTGAGAAATTTTGTGTAATGCATGAAAGAGAAGCCGTGTGTAGCAGCTAGCAGAGAATGCGGTCTTTCTCCAGAAAGAACATCAGCTCATGCCATGTCATGTTTCATGTTTGCCACCACATGCCCTGTTCTGCGGGAACCTCCCTGTACCATGCAGTCTGACCTGTGAATTCCTCTTGTCATGTGATCCAGCTCTGCAGCATTGTTTGCACTTGATTGGAATGTTAAACTGATTGATTCACTATACTGTTATCTTCAACTCAGCCTGAATTCAAATTTCTATACTGTCTCAAAGTATAAAGGGTACAAAAATTTTCTGCATCCATGATGATATTTTGTCTTTTCACTGTAGGTGATTGATCTCTCAGAGGCTGAGAACTTCGTTCTACCAGAAAGTAAAATGGCAATGTAATCTTTGAATGTGACTTTCACTTACCTGCACCTGGTATTGCCAGAACCCAAATTCCTTATCCGGTAGAAACAGAAGCAATCTAAAAGACTAACAGTTATAATACTGTAAATATTTTTATTTCTTATTTGATGTTCACACACTTTCCTTGGAAGTCTAATTTATTTGAGGCCATCAAAAGTAGACAGATTTCTTCATGAACCAGGTAATACTTGTACCTAACTCCTCATAGCTGTTGGATGCAACTTCACATTTCTTAACTTTCTATTTGAAGAACTGTGTAAACTCCAATTTTTCAACTTCTTATGTTAGCATACTCTTTTGCCTCTCTTGGCTCCTTCTTGAGCATTCTCTGTTTTTAAAATGGCTCAGTTTTGAATATCAAATTCATCTAGACGTGTCTTGCAGTGAGATGTAGATGTAATGACAATATGTTACTTTTAGTTGATTGCCATCACATGTATTTCCAAAGATTCATGTCAGTGTAGATATCATTGACAGCATCCTCAGTGACCCATTTGTTATGACAAAGCTCCCACTGTGGATGTTATTAGATTGAGTCTCTTGAATACCACAATATTAGACTTGTGAGAGAAATCTGCATATATTTCAGGACTGGTTTTGGCCTCTGTGGCCAAATATATATTCTACAAGGAGAAAATGTTTCTGTTACCCCATCAAGAACAATAAGACCTTGTGGCCTAAGCAGTCTAGTGGCTTTGTTTTTGTTTTATGCCTCACCTTCATTCCCTTACACTAGGAAGCTGGTCGCTGGGAATATACAACAAATATACAAAAAAGAAAGCAAATATCCATGCTCTTTTAAAGTCTTTGTACGGCCAAAATGTCACCTTTGGCATAGCTCAAATATACAGAGTAATAAATGCCATGTACCTTTTCTTGCTTCACTGCTCTTCCTGCTTCCTCTTGGCTCAGGCAGATTTCCCTAGGAGCCCAGAGCCCTAGGTCTCCACACAGGGATGATTTGCTGGGATGTCTCCTTCTATGCCTCTGCAAACATCTTCCTCCTATTTTTCTGCATCAGTGCCCCCTTAGCCTTTAGCAAAAACCTCTCCGTTTACCACAAAACTTCTGTTTGGTTTTACCTTACGATTCATCACTTGTAGGAGTGGAACTGGTCAACAGGTGAACTGATTTCTACATATCAAAGCATCCCTAGTAGGAATTTTCTTCCTTGATCCATACAGAAAATGTACAGACTTTTTCTGGCACTAAAATCTGGCTTAAGATATCCCTGCCATTCTGGGTCACTCATCTTTGCTCTTACCACTTTTATATTTTACTCAACCTTGTTGCATTTCACCCCTTATGAAAATTGAACTAGTAGTAGCACTGTAAATTTCTAAAGTAAAATTACACTTTTCTGAAAATTAAGACAATGTGGTAGGGTAGGAGATTTCAAATTTTATTTAAACTAGCTATAGTTTGAGAAAATCAGGTGGAACTGTACATTTATTTGAGGTCTTGTTTAGTACAGTCTACGAAGTTATCACTAATTTTTGATCATTTGTGCTGACCCAAACACGCCAGTATAACACATGCACTAGTATCCATTGCCTGTCTATTCCCCACTGAAAAAATATCTTTTCAGAAGAAGAGGAAACAAATCATTAAGCTTTATTAAAAAGATAAATCTTAAGCTTTAATAGAAGTAATGTAGTAGTCTCCCACTGTCCTGTTGATGTTTCCTGACTGCTTAAAGCTATCTGACCAAGGAATGCTACTTTTGTTTGTGTCTCCTAAATGTATTTGGTGGCATAAATGCTAAAATAATTTCGAATGAACAAAGGTTTCCTGTCAGTCTGTTCATGTAATGAGGAATTAACATTTGATTTCCAATAATGACTTTGATGTCAGTACGGCATGGCTGAATTTATTTTCCCATTTCTAAGAACAGCATTTCAGGTCTGTTCTCCATCTGCCATTCACTGTGTATATCTAATTTCCTGTCAAAGACAAGAATTACTCAACTAGAGTAACAGTAGTTTACAGTAACAGGACTAGCAAAATTTTGAATGGTCATATTTTTTGATTTTTAATTTTGTTGTTAGTTAAAACCATTGTGTATTCTCTGCACAGCTGTGCTATTGTTATCCTTTACTTTTAAATGTGATGATATTTTTCTGTTAAGGCTTGAAGTATTTTTGTTAAAAGGAAACAAATGAGGTAGCTCAAGTTGAAGAAATTATTGTATCTCCTTTTTTGTTTACACAAACCGAAATGGGCTTTGGTTAAATATTCTAGTATTGAGCACTCACTTGCATTTGATTAGGTTTGCATTCAGAATATAAAGGTGTTCTAGGTGTTCTGTATTTGGAGAATTGTATTATTTGGATAAATTGAATTAGATTACCTCAGTTCTACTTGTTCCATCAGAATAAAAGAGTTACCTACCTTATCAGCTTGTAATGATCCCTTTGCCTACATACAGCCAAGGAATGATCATAGCTGTAGTGTGAAGATTTTATCCTGGCTAGGAAAGAGTTCTGCCTCCTCAGTGTAACAGTATAGTGCAGAGATCAAATCAGATCTTTAAATATTCATTTACAATTTTCACATGATGGAACTCTGGTTCATGCCTGCTTAAGTAAATTTACAGCACCAGCTGTTATCAGGTGCAGGGGATCACTTCTGGACACAAGCTGAGCTATTATATACAAATATGTATTTACTGAACTACTTACTTTTATTGGTACACTGAACAGTTATTTTTCAAAACATGTCTTTTCAATAAATTATTTATTAGAAAACCTCCATAATTCCAAGGCAGATCTTAACTAGTCCAGTATATACTAGAAAGCCCATAATTTTGTGCTGCCTGAGATTTTTAAAACTCTTAGTGAAATCAAAGAAAGAAACCCAATCTGATTTTTTTTTCTACACTAGTAATAATATTTTCAGTGGTACTTTTAAACATAATTATCTATTATGTTAAACCTAAGTAATACTTACACCCCAACTTGAAATGAAATGCACAGATTTATTAACAGTGTTTACATATTGATGCTCATGACATTTAATTTGAATATGAAATACTAATCTGGCTTTGACCTTCTTGATTTCTAAGAGATGAATTTGTGAGTCAGTAATTTGATTTCTCTAGGCTTCTTCTCTTTATTGCAGTGTAAATTTTGTATTACGAACCGTCACATTTGGGTGGATGTTAAATAACTATGACAATCAATTTGTAGACACTGGTAGCAAAATTGTTAGAACCTTATACAGTGGACTGCTGAATATTTTACCTAAGTTGAGGAAGCGATTCAATTGCAAGAGCAATAATTAACTCCTGACTGAAAGGACAAGGCTATATCAATGAGCAAGTTGTGCATTCATGGCAAGATTTTTCATATCATCCCTGGGGAATCTCTTATTCTAGTGCATCAGAGTGGGATACTGGGCTGATTCAGTATTAGCAGACAAGTTCTTACTACAAAATAGATTTTAAAAAAGAATATTGAAATCACTTCTACTCTAGCTAAGCATAGTTTCTTATACCACTGAGAGTATTTCTAGGTTTTGCATGGGGCAACTTTAAGACTGGAAATTTCTTGGCAAGTGTTCTGTTCCATACTTATTTCTTTATTCCCTTTCTTACATAACTGTTTGGGTTTTAGGAGTTACCCTTTTGTTTTCCTTTTCTCTTAAACAATTTTTC
>VWZW01002006.1:220399-231241 GCA_013397115.1 Edolisoma coerulescens | reverse complement strand
TCCCCGAGCTCGCTCCGGAGCCCCCCTGCAGCCGAAAGAAACCATCGCACCCACCCTGCGCACCGGGAGCCACCAACACCCCTGCCTGCTGTGACCGTCACTGCGCGGAAGGGGAAGGTGCCTGCGGCTGAGAGAGGCTGTCACTGAGTGACTGGTTCTGTTTTGTTGTTGCTGCCATAGCTATTGTTGTTGGTTGCCTTGTTATGCATATATATGTATATATATATTAGCAAAGAACTGTTATTCCTATTCCTCCTATCTTTGCCTGAAAGCCCTTAATTCCAAAATTATAATAATTCGGAGGGAAAGGGGGTTTCATTCTCCATTCCAAGGGAGGCTCCTGCCTTCCTTAGCAGACACCTGTCTTTCAAACCAAGACAGTAACCTAACAATTTAATAAATTTTGGAGCATTAAGTCTCTGACTAAATGGCATGGAGTAGACCTTTTGATTTTTTTAAGGTGTTTCATAAAGCCATACATATTAAGTGTAGCTTTGAAAGTGGTGCTGCAAGAAAAAGGTGCTCATTTGACAGCACAGTAAGTGCTGCCCTGGTTAATTTCCAGTACTGGCAGCTGAGGCCAGGTCTGCATGGCCTTTGTTGGCTATTTTGACTATTATTCAGGGACCACAGAATGACAACTAGAGCTCATCTCTGCTCGAGCAGGGTTTCCTAGAACATGTTACTCAGGATTATGTCCAGATGGCTTTTGAGTATCTCCAGAGAAGGGCAGTCCACTATCTCTCTGGGCACTACGGTCTAGTGCTGTCACCCACAAAGTAAAGAAGTTCTTCCTCATGTTCAGATGGAACTTCCTGTGTTCCATTTTGTGCCTGTTGCCTCTTGTCTTATTGCTTGGCACCACTGAGAAGAGCCTGGGTCCATCCTCTTGACACTCCTCCTTCAGATATTTGCAGACATTGATGAGGTTCCCTCTCAGTTGTCTCTTCTCAAGGATAAACAGGCCCAGCTCCCTCAGCCTTTCCTCATAAGAGAGGTGCTCTAGTTTGCTCATCATTTTCAGTCCTTTGCTGGACCCACTCCAAGAGCTCCATGTCTTTCCATGAGAACTGTACACAGCTCTCCAGATGTGGCCTCACCAGGGCAGAGCAGAGGGGCAGGATCACCTCCCTTGACCTGCTGACAATGCTCTTCCTAATGCACCCCAGGATTCCTTTGGCCTTCTTGACCACAAGGACACACTGTTGGCTCATGGACGGCTTGTTGTCCACCAGGACCCCCAGGTCCTACTCTGCAGAGCTGCTTTCCAGCAGGTCAGTGCCCAGCCCGCTCTGCTGTGATTATTCCTCCCCAGGGGCAGGACCCTGCATTTGCCCTTGTTGAGTTTCAGACAGTTTTTCTTTGCCCATCTCTCCAATCTGTCCTTCTGAAGGGCTGCACAGCTCTCTGGGGTGTCAGCCACTCCTCCCAGCTTTGTGCCATCAATGAACTTGCTGAGGAGGCCTCTCCCCTTCATCCAAGTCACTGATGAATAAGTTAAACAATACTGGGCCCAGTACTGAACCTTAGGCAACACCACTAGTCACAGGCTTCCAACCAGACTCTTCCACTGATCACAACTCTCTAGGCTTTGCCATTCAGCCAGTTCTCAATCCACTTCACCATCCACTTATCCAGCCCACACTTCCAGAGCTTGCCTGTGAGAATATCATGGGAGACAGTATCACCTATGAGAACATTAGGATTTAAGCAAGAGGTCTCCTGAAATAAAATCTATTACAAATACTGTTGGGAGCAGAGCAGCCTGTCATAGTCACTGCTGGACAAAGTGAAGTGTAACTCCATAAAATGCCATGTGCTGAATCTCTAGTACAAAGTAGTGTAGATCTGACAGAAGAGGCTGTGGTTACAAGACATACAATGGCTCAGCAGCTGTATATTAAATTTTTTAAATGTTGCCTACACTCCGCCTGGAATTTAACATTGCAAATTATGTTACCAAGCTACTCTGAGAACACATATTTCTGAGCTTTGTATAGGTATTAGCAGCAGTACAACCTTCCCCAGAGAGTTTACTATACAGCCCCACAGATGTGCAACAAACAAAACAGAGACAGAATCAAGAGGGTCAAGACTGGATGAGAGTTACGCTTGCTTACATCCCTTCAATCAGTAGCATCACCAGCGGTCCAGTTACAGCCTGATGGTGGTACCCATATGACAAATTTTCCATTCACCACCTCTTTATCAAAACCAATGTATAATGGTAAAATCGTGGTTGTGCAAAAAGAAGGATAAGGTGTTTCTTGCAAAATTCAAATAATCGCTTGCCTTGCTGTCTCCTGGAGAAGTCTGTGGCATTTCTCTATTTTCAATTCTGAAGTCTGTTTTTTATCAGTCTCTACTCATTAAAGGACTTTTTCAAACTCAGTTCCCCTTTGAATGAAGCTAAATAAAAGTCTTCTTTAGCTTGTATAGGCAAAATCACTTTAGCTTTAATTTAGCTAGCCTAGGTGTCAGGAGCAGCCAAGATGTGGCTCACAGATTCCTGCATGTAACTTTTAAAGCCTGTGCTCAGAGACATGGGCAAACCAAACATTTCTGTTCTTACTGTTACTTAAGCAGACATATCCTTGCTACAGCTTTCATAGAAAAATCTTTCATGTTAAATCAGCAGGACTCCAGCAGATGCTGATTGTCAAATATACACCTAACCATTTTGCTGGTCTAGGTTGTGGAAATCAGGACACAGAGCTGATCTGTGTCAGAATAATCTCCATAGCGCAGAACAACTGCTGAGGAAAGCAGCTGCTACAGGCATCATTTGTCATTATGTTCCAGTATTAGCATATTACAACAAGTCTTCAACTTAAAAATGATTAAAAATCCACCCCAAAACTCCACTGACATACATTGAAAATATTAAGGAACTGTTCTATATGGTCTATAAATGTTAAATTTCATTCAGTTTGAACTACCATTACATTTCTGTATAGGCTGGGGCCTCTGGAGCTGCTGGAACTGGCTATACACTATTCACCAGCACACTAGCAAAAAATTTGTATTCATAAGCATATTTTATAGATTTTCTGTAAGTGTAACAACACCTGAATGCTGCCCAAATTAACATGCAAACACACAATACGAAAACTGCACAGAATATATTTGCCCAGCTAGCTACATTCAAATCCATGCCTGTGAACACAGAAATAATCATCATCTTTAGAATAGAGGCTTTATGCTGTTTTCATGCTCTCCAGACATTCTGAATTAGGTTGCCAAGACCTCATCTTCCTTTGCTGTGCTGCGTCTTGTCACATGAGGGATCATAAACACGGTAATGTTACTGAAAACACCATCAACGTGAAAAAGCACACCAAAACAAGTATTTCAAATTACATTTCTGCAGATAAGTGCAGGTCCCTTTTCACAAAGGTCTAATACTTACTGGCTCACTGACTTCTGGGAAGCTGATAGTTTGGACTTTCCTTGGATATTTTCTGTTTTCTTTAGATAGGTTGCTTCTAAATCACTGCTCACATAGGCATGGTTTTAAGAGTCTACAGAGACATTATTAAGTCTTTCTATTCCATATAGTACTCTGTGGGGATTTGTTACCTCTTATTCAGAGTTTGTTGATTGCTGGGGTGGAAGAGTCAAAAGTCTTGACTGCTGATGGATAGGCTTCCTTAGCAGCCTATATACACAAAAGATAGAAGTCCCACTGGAATTTCTGCTCTCCCCATTATCGCAACAATCATTGTTACAAAAATAAAAGAAACACTCTACTGTGCACGCCACTGGAAGTTGATCACAATGTATAGAAAGGAGTAATCCCTTGCAACTGCCTCCAACAGGTAGGTAGTTTTTTTTGTGTAAAACCTTTTAAAACACTGTCATTTCCCAGGTTTTACTATGATGAAAATCGTATTTACTATTCATGAGTTATAATTGTAAAAATTTTAAAAATAAATAAATAGTTTTCTTGGAAGAACCCAGGACTATGTACCTGCTTCATTTGAAGGACAGTTATGATAGTTTTTAATACTGCAGTAAAAATGTGCTAGTTTGCAGGCTGCTCCATAATATTTGGCCCAAAAAATGACCCTTGATGCTGAAACTTAGAAATACTGAAAAATATTATAAAACATACTTGGTTATAGAAGTTTTCGTGAAATATTTCTTGAAAATAATTAAAAATTGAAATTATAAAATTGTGTTCTTGCACACAAAAAACATGGCTACTTTATGTATTTAGTCCGCCAAGGTTGTTTTAAATCTTACAATATATCTTAAAATGCTACAAATTATATGATTTTCAGACATCAATAAAATACATAATATTAACACACACAGTGATTAAAAATGGTTTGTTCATGTGCCTGAATTATAGCCTTTTTATCCTACAGCCAAAGAATTACCTAGTGATAATCTAACATCTACACATCTCTTAAAAAATATTGCTATCTGTCACTCCAGGCTGCAGTTGTTTCACCTCAAATATTGGTTTGCAGTTTTAGTGTATTTGATAGGGATGGGAAAGGTGATATTACTTCACTAAAGGTTTTTGTCTTCACACATGTAACTAAATTTTTTTTTCATACTCTTCCTTCTGGTTGTGTCTTAATTTTTTACAACCTTTCCTGCAGCCTTAGCAAATAAAACTTTATCCATGCTCGTTCACTCAGAATGCTGTTGCAAATATTTTTTTTCTTGATCTTTTACTCTGGTCATGTTAAAAGTTCTACTGAAACCATCCACTGATATGACTTCTATGGTCAATTAAACTTCAACGTTATTCTTCCTAGCCTAATGTCATCTTTTTTGCCCATCTCTCAGTCCCCTTTCATCCATAGGAAGGAATCCTTGTTCCCGTATGCCTATATTTCAACCATGAAAACTCTTTCCTTTTACCATGAATGCCACCCTCCACTTTGAAGAGGCCTCCCCATCTTTGCATTTTTTGTATTATTGTCTTTCAAATTTTTTCTCATAACTCTTCTAAAATCACACAAAGAAGCAAAGAGTTTGCAATGTTTCAAGATGCTCTATGTGCGGGGATCAGCCTTTATTATGGTGAAGAATTGTTCTCTATTTTTTCTTTATGTTTTCCCATCTATCTTTACTCATATTTTCTTCTCTTAAACTAGTCTTTCAGCTTTGAACTTTTTATATGCACTGACTAGCACAATATCCACAACTGGAGTTCACATACATTATCTTAATATGATGTAATAATGATAAATAATGTTTTGTTGCTCATCCATTCAGGAAGACCTTGATTGGATCATAGGTATGGGGAGGGATGTGCCACTGTCCTGGTTTGTGACAAATTCGGAGTGCAACATGGAGTTTTAAAAATTAAGATTTTGCTTAAAGGTTAAAGGGTAGCTTTGCTGAAATTGGTTAAAATAGATCTAATAAGCAAACCCAGCTAGAGTTAATTAACAAAGTTAATGATTAGTTAGAGAAGTTAGGCCTGAAATAAGCTTTTAAGATGTAAGTAGCTGATTGCTTGTCATGTTATATTTGTTCAGCTGTGCTTATAATGAGAAACAGGAAACACTGATTAATAGGTCTAAAGAAATGCAGACAATTACTAATTTTTCCATTTGAGACCCCATTCAGAAATGATGAAGGTAGGAACTGGGAGTCCTTGAGGGATAATATATCTTGTCAAAGACCAGAAAGGTAGAAAGGTCAGAGTGAGGGAGAGGAGTTTTACTTCATCACCTATGACCTCTCCCCAAATAATGGGACCACCGACTCAATTCAAGGAACAAACCACGCATGCCTAATGACTTTTCAGCTAATTATCATACAAAGCGGGGAATGGGAGGTGTCAATGTTACAAATATGCATTTGTATCTTGAACATTTAGAAGTCTTGTAGATAAATAGGCTTTGTATCGCTTTGTAATGGGGCACGGCGTATTAGGGAATGATCCCATGCAGGTGCCTGGCGCCGAAATAAACATACATCTTCTAACTCTAAGTTGTTAGAGGGTTCTTGTCCATCTCAGTTGCGTATCGATATTAGATCAATGCCCATATTTTGGTAAATCAAGAGGAACGTCCAAAAATTAACATCCTCTGGTAGAAGCCAGGTTACAGCCACCCATCCCACCACCAGGTTCAGGAAGATATTCCTCGGAGAAAAGTGAAGGATAAAAAAAAAAGTTATTTATTCAACAAGCAGAGTGCCTGTAGGCACAGGAAAAAGAATAATGCTGAATAATAAAACCTGTTTCTGTGGAGAGAACCTGATAAATTCTCAGTCCTTTCCTTGGGTGTGCTCTCCCTCTCTCCTCTTTGGAGCTGGGTTGTCATGTGCCCCCTCCGAGCCTCAGTGGAAAGTACTCCCAGTGAGTTCTGGTGTTCTGAACAGTTTCAGAAGAGAAGAGGAAGAAGCCAAAGTCCCAGGAAAAAACAAAATTTTAACTCTCTGTCTCGCTCCAGAGAAACAGAGTCGAAAGCTGGCTGGAAAGCAGGAAAAGGGTGCTTCCTCTGCTCGGGCCGCCGCAGAAGCACACAGACGAGTAGGAGTGACCTTGGAGAACAAGCTGCTTTGAAAAGTTCATCTGTTTTTTTTCTCTCCCCCCTCTCGGGCTCAGTTTAAAGGCACAGAAAGCACAGGATTCATTTCAGGGTATAGAGCAGGTGATGGGTGATGCAACATCATAAAGTCACCCCAAGACAGCCACAATGAAAGGCATTAGGGTCCAGGTTGTGTTTGCCTTGTGGGGAATGCTCAAGAAGGAAGGGATGCATGCTGCACATCAGTATCTGCCTGACATTGGAAGCTGTGCTACTGGATCGTATTGGGATCCTTCTGGCAAAGTGAAGCGAGGACATCTTCAGAAAGTAGTCTGCTTACCAGCTGAGGGAGATGGGCACATTCCCACTATGCCTCCCACAACTTATGGTTGGAGTCATACCACAAACATCAGTGCACAAAATATACAGCATGGGAAGTAAAGAGAAAATAGTTGTTGGTGCAGAGCCGTACAGCTACAATCCGAGAAATCTTGAAGCACAGCTCATGTCATCTCAAGTGCTGCTCTGGATCTGATTGGGATAGAGGTATTTTTGTTCATAAGAGCCCGCCTGGTGCTATATTTTAGATTTGTGACTAAAGCAATGTTGATAACCTGCCAAAGTTTTAGCTGTTTCTAAACAGCATTTGCACAGCACCAAGCTTTTCCACCACTCTGCCCCAGTAGGTAGACTGGGAATGCATGAGAATTTTGAGGCAGATAGAGCCAGCACAAAGGACCTGGACTTTGTTAAAGGATATTCCATACTCTATGTTGTCATGCTCAGAAATAAAAGCTCAGGGAATGGAAAAGGAAAGTGAGACATTTATGGTTATGTTTTTGGTCTTCCTGAGTAGGCAATGCCTGGACATCTGCCTGCTAGTGGGAATTAGTGAATGAATTCTTTGTTATGTTTTTCTTGCATGTGCAGCTTTGCCTTTTATCTCGACTCACCAGTTTTTCTTGCTTTTACCCTTCTGCCCTCTCTTATCCTACTGATGGTGAGTGAGTGAGCGACTGGGTGGGGACTTACCTGCTGGCCAGAGTCAACCCAACAAAAGTGTAGAGAACCCTGCTGTGGAATGGGCAACAGATAATTTGAGAACTTACGTCATGTGATCAGAGTGGAGGCCAAAAGGGAGTAATTGCTGTGAACATTTGCAACAGACTGCCATTTGAGAACAGAGGGACAAAGCCTCCTTTAAAACAGCCTCACAAAAACAGGTCCAGGATCTCATGGAGGACTTTACCTGACATTTGCTGAAAGGAAAACTTGGAGAGGCTCAGATTTCTGGAGTCTGTCAGAATCAATTTTTGATGCAGGTTTTGGAGGGCCAAACCAGAGAAAGTGCCCTGCTGCATCTACTGTTCATGCAAAAGAAGAATGGTCATGGATTTTAGGATCAATGACAGCCTTTGCTGCTGTGACCATGCCATTGTACAATTTTAAATTCTGAGGTAAACAGAAAACGTAGATAGCAGAAAAAAGACCCTTCAGGGCAGCAGACTTGGGAACTGGCCAGCAGCTTCCCCTGAATGGCCTTGTCCTCCCAGGGATCTCGTTCTTAAGGGCATGATAACCCATGACAGCTTGCTGATCTTCAAGGACAATCTCCTCAAAGCATTAGAGTGATCTACCCTCATATGCAGGAATTTACAGAAACACAGAGTGAAAGGAGTTTGGAGTTTTGTCAAGGCTAAGTGAATGAAGTGCACACTAGAAGCACCTTTATTTGAGATGTGTGAAAGTACAGCCAGCTATTAGCTGGAATAATGTTACACTGGCACAAGATAATGTTCAGGCGAAGAAAAAAGATGCAGGCAGTCATAAATTTAATCACTAAGTAGGAAGACCTGAAAGAGGATAAATATACTTTTACTAGTTACTGTGGGAAATCTGTGAATACACCTATATTAGAAGAGAGCATGTTGTATGGTAAATAAATTATTAATTTAATTTCATTGACATTTAAAAAATAAGTATTTTGTTAAAGTAATGAATTGAGATAATCTGAGAAAGGTGCCAAAAACCTGCGAGCTAACCTGAAGAAGGATATATAGCATGCAGGGAGAAAAGGTTGTAGAACACTTCAGAAGATTAATAATGTAAAGTACCTGACCCAGATTGAATGCCAAAAAAATGACATTTAAGTCATAGAAATTAAAGGAATCAAATAGTTTGCCAGGCTATCTAGTGACTAAAGTGACTTAGTCACTTTAGTGACTTAGTGACTTAATGACTCTTTGGCCATATATTGTATCATTAGCATAAAAGGTTTATTGTTCTTATTTTAAATATAAAGGAAATATTAAATTTTTTATCAGTTATTGTAGAGTTACACTAACTTAATCCAGAATCTGAATGACAAAATGACCATAGATGTTAAGAATAAATGAGTCTGTTATACGAAATTAATGACAAATATTAAACTGCATCTGGCAATAGACTTGAATCCATTTATATCTGCAAATGTTACCTGTGAGGTAAACAAGAATAGATGAAAGGAAACACCTTGAAACACTATGTTCTCTCATGGGTCTATTTTCTGCACAGAACAGTCATTCTTCAAGACAGCTGTGACAGTGGAACTTGAGCGGGCTGGACTTGGAATGTTAGTAAAACCATGGACATGAGCAGTGAAGAAAAAATCAGAACACTTCTTTAAAACAGAAATTAAACTTTAGTACNGATTTTGGTGGTATTTGTAGAACCATTCATTGAAATGAAGAATAGAGAGATAATTTCTGAGGACAGGAATACTCATGTGATACATAAATGCAATATTTAGGAACTTCAAAGAATTCAGCCCATATAATGTGGGTCTTACAGCAGCAGGCTATAGTTTGAATGGCATATAGGAAAAAAAGGGAAAAAGCCTTTGGAAAGGAGGCTTTGTTTTGTAATGTTTTTACTATTCATGGTTATTGCTGGTTTTTTCCAGTGAAAAAATAATGGCTTTAGGCGGGCCCTCTGTTTACTGCCTAAATATAATGAATATCAATTAACCTTTTGGCAAAAAAGTATGAGAAAGGGAAAAAAAGACTGACAAGATTAAAAGCAGAGGCAGCTGAAGGAGTCAAAATCTTGACAAAACTAACATGTATTTCTTCATCTTTTGTGGTTAGAGTGTGGGTTTAAGCGTGACTCAAGTGTCATATTCATCTTTTAAGTGTATGGCATGAACAAGCCAAGGGTACTTTTGGCACCACTGAATATTTAAGCAATAAAAAGGGTTTACAGTAGTCTTTGAAAATGTTATTAACTCTGCAGAAGGATGAGACTTTAAAAGGATATATGTCACTAAGCACCCACTAAATAGTGTCGATCATAAGTATTTGAAGACTCACTGTACACTCTTTTTGAAGTGTCTTTCCTGCTCTAATAAAGCAGTTGTATGTTCTATGTTCAGCTATATTTTTCCCCACATATG
The DNA here is from genome assembly GCA_013397115.1 of Edolisoma coerulescens. Classification (NCBI taxonomy): domain Eukaryota; kingdom Metazoa; phylum Chordata; class Aves; order Passeriformes; family Campephagidae; genus Edolisoma; species Edolisoma coerulescens. The sequence goes on along the minus strand of VWZW01002006.1, from coordinate 221,314 downwards.
AGAAAAGTGTCACAAGAAGTGTTTAAGATTAGTGTAATTTAGATAATAACTTCTGTTTAAATGATCAGTGTTAACAGCTGACACAAAAATAATTCAGCAACATTCTGAAGGTCTCTGTAAATGTAACATATAAATTAATATGAAGAATAATAAAAAAAAATTATATCATTTCCTGCAAAATGCAAAGTGAAGGAAAAGCACTTTCATCTCCCACTGTAGTACTGAGCTCTCAAGACACCTGGCCAATTACATACCTTCCAAATTAACCCAAAGACAAATATAATCTGGCCAAAGTATAAGCCTGCTCTCTAAGCTAATCAGCAAATGAAAAAAAAAAAAAGAATAAGATTAAGTTATACTATATTTCCTGAATTACTCATTGTAGTCCTTCATTCTTCAAACATATGGCCTGTTCCTTCTAAAAATTATGAGTATGCCTAATTTAATAGAGTAAAAATTCCTGTGTCCCTAAATGTATGCAGACTTCCTGGCAGAGAAGTTATTAGTTCACAATTGGTACTGCATGGGAAAAGTGTCATTCAGACATTTTTTCTAGCATAGTATAGTTAAGCTATAATTGATCTTACAAGTGGGAGGAGAAAGCTTGTGTTGTCTCATTCCCTTTGAAATTACTTTTTTTTTACTTTGCAAATGCAGCTGCAATGACTGAGAAGAAGAAAAAATTTAACTATATTAAAAAAAATAATGTTTTGCATACTCTGTACAAATTCAGATAATGACCCTTGCTGAACACTTTGTGGGAAAATTAAGGGCCTTATTTGTATGTCCTTGAACAAAAGGAGGAAGCCTCTGTTGGTTTTTAAAAACTGGGGTTTTGTTTAGGAGAGAGAAAAAGAAAGTTTCAATTTATTTCTTCCATGGGACACGGAGTATGCCAGGCGGGGGGGGGGGGGG